>JAMKCH010015194.1:0-25792 GCA_023653785.1 Ophioderma brevispina | reverse complement strand
AATGGCATTCAAATTGTTTTGTTACCAAGATACAGGGTAAATTTGGTATGGGGTCAAGTCACAAAATAAGCTGTACAGGCCAGGATACTTGTTATTTGAAATCTCTCGTTGCACCTTTAAGCATTATGTTTCAGGGGTCCCTGTCAGTCTGTCTACATATTTAATCACTCAAACCTTTTGTACTTGAGATGTGTTACAAATGTCTGCTAGCTCTGGGGCTAATGTGAGAAAGCATGTGACTATTAGTATATGTCAGACTACCGAAAACATTTAACATAAATTGGGAATTGGTAACTGAACATAAAAGAAATTGGAAATACTCACAGACAGGGATGCTATGCCAACACCACTTGTGTCAATCTGAATCTCATCATCAACAGGAACCTGCAAAGTAAACATTTCAAAGAATCCAAATATAATACTAGAAATTTGACCCCATAAAATTTTACTTTTTTGAACATGGATCATTAGATAATGTACACAGCAAACTACTTTGAGGGAAATTTGCATTTCAATTAAACAGATCCAATGATTTAAAAATCTCAATGTGAAGAAAACTGAGAGCATTTGAAATAAATGTTGTCCTTTAGAAGTAATATCCCCCAATCAGTAACACCCCCTATAGTCACAGCTGATTCATGCCATGCAAATTGTCTTATTTTTAGAACAATTTTAAGCAGTGGCGATACAATTTTGACAACTGATATTAGTGGAAACATGCTAGAGCTATTGCCCTGTATAAATCAGAAAAATCCATTGTGAGAATCTTGTCAAATAGTCCTACAAAGGTCATGATTTGCATGTTATAGCACCCTCTATATGCCCATTTGCAATAGAGATCTGTGTAAAAGTTGAATTTTACAAAATATATACTTGACCACAATGAGATTTCATGACATTTGCACAGGATGCAGATAGTGGAATACAAGTAGTCCAAATCATTTGTCAAACTGAGTTACTTAATGTTTTTTTGTTTTATTCTGTTTTCTCATAATAAATGAGACTGGCAATTTTTATATGTCAATGGCTGCAGTCAAGCATTGTCTAAAACATATATCAGAGATGCCAATGTGAGTTGGGAAAAAATCTGATAAATCGAACGGAGGGAGCAAAGCGACCGGAGTATCGCCCCTAACGGCCGGGAGTCCAGGGGCCCGCTTAAGGGCCCCTGGTGGGGTCTAGGAGCAACGCCCCGGTGGGGGTCGAGGGGGCGAAGCCCCTTGAAGTCAGAGGGTTTCTGCACATTTAGAGCTACAGGAAAGACCATTTCTGAGAGTAAAATATTATTCCAAAAAAGTTAAAATTAACTGTAAATGTGAAGAATGGGGCTTAGTTCTGGGTCCAAATCATCTCACTACTAGTCATTCTTGTTTGATCAAATGCAGCTTTCAGGTATTAAAAGGCCAAAGTAAACATAATGATAATGATTATTGATACAAGACACACTTTGGGGCTTTTCCTTTGCAGTTCATTTCCTTGGCATCAAGTGATAGCTATGTAAGGCTTTACGCAGTTGCAACCATGCAATCAGTCTTCAAAATTTTGATCCATTGCAGCAATGGATCAAAATTTTGAAGACTTGTCGTCACTTAACACTGTTTACAACTTACCCAGTGAAGTTGTCTTCCTATGTAAACTGCAAAGTTATCACCTTTCTCTTTGAGTAAATGCCATTGAAACGTGTCCTAGGACACCTGCTTTATTTGGCCACTGGGGATTTTCAAACGGTAATTTGTGGAACTGTTACGTGCATTTACTAAGGCACTCCTCTTAAACCTTAGCTCGATATATCATAGTAATATCATGATAATTCTGGAATAAATTATTGACGTTGGGGTTAGTGGATTAACCCCGCTGTAAAATAGTGTAATTTCCAATAACGGTCATTTTGGTTTAAATATTTGTGACCAGGCTTTTAATTCCCTAGACCATTTTCACACAAACATATAATATACTTACATGAAAGTAATTTGAAATTTACAAGCAAACCAATTCCTTACGTGATTGATAAGGATGGGGCATGAGGACACAATACACAGAGCATTGATAAAAAAGCAGTACTAGAAAATCAACACTGTTCCAACAAATTAATAAACTTACATATCTGTACCATTTGCTAGCTCATTTATCATTTCTTGGTTTGTAGCAGAGTTTTGTTTGACACCACAAATATTAAACCCAATCCCAATAAGATATCTGACCTATTCTATCAGCTGTCCACAGCAATTGAATTCAAATTGATAACTGATATGGTACGTCAGCTGAGACTAACATAGACATTTCCAGGGCTGTATGCAGGATTTATTTTTTGATTGGGGGGGGGGGTGGGTGCGGGACTTTGAAAAAGTGGACCTAACCCCCCCCCTTAAATGGTCCTTTTTTTACCTTTTGAACATCCCATCACCAAAAAGTGGACTTTCTTGTCAAAAAATTCTCTAAAATTTGGACCTTTTTATCAAAAAAATCAGCAAAAAGTGGACCTTTTGCCCCTTTTGTGGATTTTTTTAAAAAAAAAAAAAAAAAAAAACTGGACACTTCCACAAGCCTTACGACATAATGTGAACAATACTTTAGAGCTGCGTTTTTAGCTAACTTTTGTCAACTTGTACATGTAGTACCGCACTACATGGACTAATTTAACAAGAAGTGGAGGGATTCACATGGAATTGTACCATTTCTTACCATTGCAGATTGCAAAAGAAGAAGATTATCAGTAGTGATATGCCATTTCTCTCGAAACCTCTGGTCTTTGCTAGATGACAATGGCACAATTTAGTTGGTGTTCACTTTTCCACAGTTTCGGCAATATTGGGACAATGCTTGTAGACCCAGGACAGTATCCTGAAAGAATATTTGGTATATGTGTGTAAATTATTTTTCAACTACTGTATTCTCTGTCATAAATGCCCATAAAGAATTAATTTTTCCAAAAAGGGCAATTTAATCTTGGTCATTTGTTCAGTTACATTGCAAACCATAACCAGCACCATTTGGTAATACCCCAGTATACTCCATGCATAAAATAAAAATCACAGATATCTATACAAAAAGTGAAATATCACTTTCATTTTGGATAAAGTTTTTTATTGGGTACCATGTGTTTACAAACTCTTAGTCTCAGGTAGTCTTTGTCAAAGACGCTCGCATTTTTATCCCAACATGCGAGCGCGCCGAAGGCGGTGTCGAACGCCGAAGGCGTGAGGCCCGAGCGGAGCGAGGCGTCTGCGCAAATTGGTATTCCCCTGTGCAAGCATAATGTGTCAATCCAGTATGTCTTCATCGTAAGCACCGCCCAATTTCACGATGACAACGTTTTCAGATACTTGTCAATATCGATGACGTCGCCCGTCCAAAATTACCCTATCGATTTTTGCACGGCCTAATTAGCATACGATTCAAACAAAATCACTCGACGAAGTTCTTGACTGCGAGTGCCGAGAGTGATTCCCGGGGTGATTCCTTACGGTATGAGATGGCTGATGGGCTAGTTGTAGCCCAACTCTGCACTCGCAAAAATCAGAACGTTCGTCGAGTGATGTTGCTTTGAATCGTAGGCTAATTAGGCCGTGCAAAAAATCGATATGGTAATTTGACGGGCGACGTCATCGATTTTGACAAGTATCTGAAAACGTTGTCATCGATGAAATGGGGCGGTGCTTACGATGAAGAGAGACTTGATTGACACATATGCTTGCACAGGCATACCAATTTTCACAAAGACGCCTCGCTCCGCTCGGCCTCACGCCTCGGCGTTCGACACGCGCCTCGGCGCGCTCGCAGTTGGTGGCTTAAAAATGCGAGGCGTCTTTGACAAAGACTACCTGAAGAAATAAGGAGTTGGAACGGTGACCCAAATTTAAAAAACTTTATCCAAATGAAAAAGTGAACGTGATATTTTCCACTTTGTGTAATTTGATATCTGTGTGATTATTTTATCATGGAGGAACTGGGGTATTACCAAATGGTGCTGGTTATGGTTTTTCAATGGGAATGTACGTGAAACAAATGCCCAAGATTTTAAATGCCCTTTTGGGAAAAAAAGTATATTCTTATGGGCATATTACAGAGATACAGTATTTGAAAAATATTTTACACAACATATACCAAATATTTCAGGATACGTCCTCGGTCTACAAGCATTGGCCCAATATGCCGAAAAACTGGGGAAAAGTGAACACCAACTTAAATTGTGACAGTGCAATATAGCAAAGACCAGAGGTTTCGAGAGAAATGGCATATCACTACTGATAATCTTCTTCTTTTGCAATCTGCACTGGTAGAAATGGTACAATTCAAGTGAATCCTCCAACTTTCTTGTTAAAAATTAGTCCATGTAGTGCGGTACTTAAATGTACAGTTACAAAAGTAGCTAAAAAACGCAGCTCTACTTAAAGTATTGTTCACATTATGTCGGTAAGGCTTGTGGAAGGTCCAGGCCATACGCAGGGGTTGGGGTGCGTGGGTTGGGCCCCCCCCCCAACAAAACAAAAAATAAAAAATCCACAAAAGGGGCAAAATGTACACTTTTTGCGATTTTTTTTTGATAAAAAGGTCCCTCAAAATTGTAGAGATTTTTGACAAGAAAGTCCCACTTTTTGGTGATGGATGTTCAATAAGGTTATAAAAAAAGGAGCCATTTAAGGGGGGGGGGTAGGTCCACTTTTTCAAAAGTTCCCGCACCCCCCCCCCCCCCAATCACAAATAAATCCTGCATACAGCCCTGGAAATGTCTATGTAGTCTCAGCTGACGTACCATATCACGTTATCATTGAATTCAATTGCTGTGGACAGCTGATAGAATAGGTCAGATCAATCTTATTGGGATGGGTTTAATATTTGTGGTGTCAAACAAAACTCGGATACAAACAAGAACTGATATAATGAGCTAGCAAATGGTACAGATATGTAAGGTTTCTTAATTTGTTTGGAACAGTGTTGATTTTCTAGTACTGCTTTTTTATCAAAGGGACTCTGTGTTATTGTGTCCTCATGCCCCATTCGTCAATCACGTAAGGAATTGGTTTGCTTGTAAATTTCAAATTACTTCATGTAAAGTATATATATGTTGTGGAAAATGGTGGGCTGGGTGGGCGGTGGGTGCTATTCTATGGTGCGGAGGTCTCTTTGGGGGGGTGGGGGCGTCTGGGGTTTTGTCTATCCTCTCTACTTTGGTGGTGTATCTGTCTGTGTTTTGGTAATCCTGTGGTGTTTGGTGTTTGTTGGTGTGTGTAGAGAGGGAAGGAGGAAGGTCTCCGGAATTGGCAATTTAGGTGTGGTTGGGAGGGAATTGGGGAGGGGAATTAGGAATGGGGAATGGAATTAAAAGCCTGGTCACAAAATTTTAAACAAATGGACCGTTATTGGAAATTACACTATTTTACAGCGGGGGTAAATCCACTAACCCAACGTCAATAATTTATTCCAGATTATCATTGATATTACTATGATATATCGAGTAAGGTTTAAGAGGAGTGCCTTAGTAAATGCACGTAAAGTTTCCACAAATTTACCGTTTGAAAATCCCCAGTAACTGGCCAAATAAAGCAGGTGTCCTAGGACACGTTTCAATGGCGTTTAATCAAAGAGAAAGGTGATAACTTTGCAGTTTACATAGGAAGACAACTTCATGGTAAGTTGTAACAGTGTTAAGTAGGACGACAACGTCTTCAAAAATTTGATCCATTGCTGCAACAATGGATCAAAATTTTGAAGACCTGATGGCATGGTCAACTGCGTAAAGCCTTACATAGCTATCACTTGATGCAAAGGAAATGGAACTGCAAAGGAAAAGGGCCCCAAAGTGTGTCTTGTATCAAATAATCATTATAATTATGTTTACTTTGGCCTTTTAATACCTGAAAAGCTGCATTTGATCAAACAAGAATGACTAGTAGTGAGATGATTGATTTGGACCCAGAAATAAGGCCCCCTTCTTCACATTTACAGTAATTGTAACTTTTTGGAATAATATTTTGACTCTCAGAAAAGGAAATTGTCTTTCCTGTAGTCTTAAAGGGCGAAACCTCTGAATCAAGGGGGCTTCGCCCCTCGAACCCCCACGGGGAGTGCAGCCTTGAACCCACCAAGGGGGGGGGCCCTTAAGCGGGCCCTGGACCCCCGGCCGTTTGGGGCGATACTCCGGTCGCTTTGCTCCCTCCGTTCTGATTTTCAGATTTTTTCCCAACTCAACAATTGGCATCTAATATATGTTTTAGACACTGCTTGACTGAAGCCATGGGACATAATATAAAATTGCCAGTCTTCATATTATGAGAAACAGAATAAACAACAAAAACATTAAGTAACTCAGTTGACAAATGAGTTGGACTACTTGTATTCCACTATCTGCATCCGTGCAAATGCATGAAATCTCATTGTGGTTCAAGTATATATTTTGTAAAATTCAACTTTTACACAGATCTCTATTGCAAATGGGCATAAGAGGGTGCTATAACATGAAAATCAGACTTTGTAGGACTATTTGGCAAGATTCTCAATGGATTTTTCTGAGTATACAGGGCAATAGGCTCTAGATGTTTCCACTAAATCAGTTGTCAAAATGTATCGCCCACTGCTTAAAATTGTTCTAAAAATAGACATAGGTTTGGCATGGCATGACTTCAGCTGTGACTATAGGGGGTGTTACTGATTGGGGGATCTTACTTCTAAAGGACAACATTTATTTCAAATGACTCTCAGTTTTGTTCTTCACATTGAGATTTTTTAAATCATTGGATCTGTTTAATGAAATGCAAATTCCCTCACAAGTTAGTTTGCTGTGTACCATTATCTAAGATCCATGTCAAAAAAAGTAAAATTTATGGGGTCAAATTTCTAGTATTATATTTGGATTCTTTGAAATGTTGCCTTGGCAGGTTCCTGTGATTGATGAGAATTCAGATTGACACAAGTGGTTTTGCCCATAGCATCCCTGTCTGTGAGTATTTCCAATTTCTTTTATGTTCAGTTACCAATTCCCAATTTATCTGTAATGTGTTCGGTAGTCGACATATTATAATAGTCACCTGCTTTCTCACATGAGCCCAGAGCTAGCAGACATTTGTAAACATCTCAAGTACAAAGGTTTGAGTGGATTAAATATGTAGACGACTGACAGGGACCCCTGTGACAACATAATGCTTAAAGGTGCAACGCAAGATTTCACATAACAAAGATCCTGGCCTGTACAGCTTATTTTGTGACTTGACCCCATACCAAATTTTACCCTGTATTTGGTAACAAACCAATTTGGATGCCATTCCTTCATAAGGAGCGGATTTGATCAATAACTAAATACTACTTTTTTTGTCAAGGGAATCTATCTTACAATACAGCATACCAATGAAAGTGAATGTCCATTGAGATCACCTTACTCCACAAGGATAAACAACCAGGGAGATCCCAAATGACTGCAGAAAAAATGCAGAGCCAAGGCAAGGATGGAAATTGAAGTTGTGTGTTAAGTAAGTAAGGGATTACATATTATCTATTTATTATATTGAAAATATTCAGACAAGATGGCGAAGAAACCTGGATGTTTTTTTGTGGGCCACCAGCATAGCTGGCAGGACACTACCCTTGTGATGGTTCGGATGTGTTCACTTAAATGTGTGTGACCTCAATTGAAAAGTTTAATGGGAACCAACCTTGAGTCATAAGTGCAACATGGGCCCCTTATGTGTTGAGGAAGGAATTGGTCATGTGCCAAGGGCAAAAGGTCATGTGATTGTCTGGTGTGGTCTGTATGTGTCACTAATGTTAAGTTTTTTGATAAGAACCTCAATTGAAAAGTTGAAGTTCAATTAGAACCAAATTGAGTCATAGGTGCAACATGGGATCCCTTCTTTGTTGATAAGGTCATAGGTCACAGCTAGGCAAAGGTCAGGTTGAGGGCAAGTTGTAAGATAGACGGGGCAACTCACAGTTTATTCTTTGATATAAAGACAAAAAACTGCTAAAATTCTAGTTTTGTTCGTGAATGGTTTCTCTGATGGTTTAGAAACATTGATTGTAATTCTAATGGCAAGAAACTGAGAACTTTTGCATATATCATTAATTTATAAACATATTTATTTATTCATTCTTATTTTACCTGGGTGGACCAATCAGTGCACTGGCACTGCTCTCCCTTAGTGCCCAGGTGGCACAAGGCCAACATAAAAAATCATTACAAAAGTTTTACGCAATTTCATTGGTTCCTAGCTGTGTGATATGAGATGATGATATAACATATCCACAAGCAGGTTCAAAACAAATTATATAAACAAAGCAGGGATGTAAGGGTTCCGGCTATTGCAGGAATTAGGCTTTATTAAATGGGTCTATAAAAATCCAGGCCCGCCCGCTTTTTCCGTCTGGAGAAACTCAAGAAAACCGCCGCAAAAAAATTAATTAAAACACAAACGACGCGCGGAAGTGTATAAAGTTGAAAATGATGGATTGAAGTCTGAGCAGTCTAAAGTTAGAGACACCAATCACACAAACAGGTCAGTCAACAACTATGGACATGTCATATTGTAATGATCAGATACGTGTTATGTGTCATATTTTACTCCTGAAATTGGCCCTCCATGGTTATCCAAAGTGTTTAAAAACCCAGGAGCTTCAGGGGGTGCTGGACCCCGCCAGGCACTGCCCCTGGACCCCGCCAGGGGCCCTTAGGGCGGGGGCCCATGGAACCCCTGGCCGTAATGGGGACAAGCTTCGCTCGCTATTCTTCACATTTAGTTTCAGGCCCCCCCAATCATTCTTACCAGCCACATATCCCTGACAAAGAAGACAGCTTTCAGACCAAAAGACCTTAAATTTTGCAGGCTAGTAAGAAAAGGCCTATAACATAACATCATGCCTATTTGGTTGATGAAGTAGAGGTGGTACAGGGTGAACAAAATCTGTAAGTGTTAGGTATGATGATCTTAGACTTGGAACCTTCCTAGTGCAAGGGCATCTGAATTGATTGTACCTAAAGCCCAAGGGTTTTGAAAATACAGCTAATAGTTCTCTCAGTAGTAGAGTAGTAGTAGTAAATTTGATTATTCAGGGTTTTGCGGTTTCAGGTACAAAACTGGTCTCCATGAGACCTGACGAAAAGAATACATAAATATACAAAAGCATGCAAAATACAAAATAATACATTTGATAGTAATTTCAAAATCATAAGAGGACAAAATATAAAAGAAACTCACTCTAGAACATGAGATTTGAAAGTATTATGTTCATAGAAAATAAATTGGCACCGTGAAATCAGTCGGGAGGCTGTTCCAAAATTGTACTCCCTCTAAGTGTACGCTTGCCTGTTATGTTAAAGGATGGAATTACAAGAGTTGGAAAGATTGACTATGGGTATTCTTGGAACGAACATCAGAAAATATACATAAATGAGGATGAAAGATTAAGAAAGATGGGGGCATAATTTTTAAGACATTGAAAAAACAACCAAAAGAAGCTGATTTTGCCATCTTTTCCAGGTATCCCAGTTTAAAGTAGTCATAAAAGGTCATTAATTGACTTGACCCATACCAAATTCCCTGATTGTAACAAAACTTTGAATCCAGTCCTTAATAAGGAGCTTTTTACTCCAATAAACAGGACATACTACTCGTTTTTGTCAAGGTGAATTATCTTACAATTACAGCAATACCAATGTGATGAAAGTGAATTGTTCTTTCTGAGAATCACCATAAATCCAAAGGATAAACAACCAGGTGAAAAAAGATCCCAAATGCTGCAGAAAATGCAGAGCCAAGGGCAAGGATGGGAAATTGAAGTGTGTGTTAAGTAAGTACGGGATCATATTGATCTATTTATATATTGAAAATATTATCAGACAAGATGGCTGATGAAGAAAACCTGGATGTCTATTTTTGTGGGGCCACCACATAGCTGGGCAGGGGACCACTTACCCTTGTGCATGTGAATGTATGTGTCACTTAAATGTTAAGTTTTGACACAATTGAAATAAGTTTAATGGAACCAACCTTGAGTCATAGGTTGCAACATGGGCCCCTTATTTGTTGTGATGAGGTCATTGGTCATGTGGCGGTCAAAAGGTATGTGATGTTATGGGGTGTGTCGGTATGTGTCACTAAATGTTAAGTTTTTTGATAATTAAATCAATTGAAAAGTTGAAGTCAATTAGACCCAAAAAATTGAGGTCATAGGTTGCCAACATGGTATCCCTCAGTTGTTGATGAGGGTAATAGGTCACATGCCTAGAGTCAAAGGTCATGTGAGGGCACAGTTGTAGAGATAGAAGGGGCGGCAAACTCACAGTTATATCTTTGAATAATAAGACAAAAACTGCTAAATTCTAAGGTTTTGGTTGGTTGGAGGTTTCTCTTGATGGTTTAGAAACATTGATTTAATTTAATGGCGAATAAATGAGAGAACTTTTGCATAATCATTAATTATAAACATATTTATTTATTTCATTCTTTTATTATTTACCTGGGTGGACCAATCAGTGCACTGGCACTGCTCTCCCCTTAGGCCCAGGGGTGGCACAAGGCCAACATTTTTAAAATACATTACAAGTTTACGCAGTTTCATGGTTCCTAGCTGTGTGATATGAGATGAGATAACATATACCACACAATGCAGGTTCAAAAACAAATTATAACAAAAGCAGGGATGTAAGGTGGTTCCGGCTTTGCCGGAATTCTGGCTTTATTAAATGTTCTATAAAAATCCAAGCCCTCGCCGCTTTTTCCCGTACTGGAGAAAACCAAGAAAACCGCCCGCAAAAAATATAATTAAAAACAAACGACGAGACGGAAGTGTATAAAGTGTGAAATGAATGTGATTGAAGTCTGCAGTCTAAAGTTCGAGGACACCAATCCAACAGGTCAGTCAACAACTAGGGACATGTCATATTTGTATGTCATGATACGTGTTAGTGTAAAATTTTTAAAATTTTATCTGAAATTGGCCCCCTCCATGGTATTCCAAAGTTTTAACAACCCAGGAGCTTCGGGGGGCTGGACCCCGCCAGGGCACTGCCAATGGACCCCGCCAGGGGCCCTGAGCGGGCCCCTGGACCCAGGGCAGTAAGGGGCGACAGCTTCGCTCGCTATTCTTCACATTTAGTTTCAGGCCCATTCATCTTCAGCCACATATCCCTGACAAAGAAGAAGCTTCTTTCAGACCCAATAAGACCTTAAATTTTCAGTCTAGTAAGAAAGGCCTATGAACAAAATCAAGCCTATTTGGTACTGATTGAAGTAGAGGTTGGTACATGGGTAAAAAATCTGTAAGTGTTCGGTATTGATGATCTTTAGACTTGGAACCTTCCTAGGAAGGAATCTGAATTTGGGGGATGTACATATAAGCCACTGGTTTGAAAATAACGCTACATAGTTCTCTCAGTAGAAGTAGTTAGTAGAAAATCTTTATTTATTCAGGGGTTTTTTTCGGGTTCAGGTACAAAAACTGGGTCTCCCATGAGACCCTGACGATACATAAATATACAAAAGCCATGCAAAAATACAAAAATAAACATTTGAATAGTAATTTCAAAATCAATAAAGGAGACAAAATATAACAGGAACTCACTCTCGAACATGAGATTTGAAAGTATATGTGTCATAGAAATAAATTGCACCTTACATCAGTCGGGAGGCTGTTCCAAATTGTACTCCCTCTAAGTGTACGCTTGCCTGGTATTATGTTAAAGGATGGAATTACAAGAGTGTTGGAAGATTGACTATGGGTATTCTTGGAACGAACATCAGAAATATACATAAACTGAGATGAAAGATAAGATGGGGCATAATTTTTAAGACATTTGAAAACAACCAAAAGAAGCTGATTTTGCCATCTTTTGTCCAGTTTATCCCAGTTTAAAGTAGTCATCAAGTCATTAATTGAGGTTCTAATATCAGCAGATAAAAGAACACGAGCAAGCTTGTTTTGCAGAATTTGAAGAGAGTTAGAATGTTCAATATTGCAGTTAGACCAAACTGGACTGCAATAGTCAAAATGTGGAAAAACTAAAGCATTGGCTAACATATTAAGGGTATATGAAGGAAGATAAATCTTAACTCTAATAACACCAAGCGTTTTGAAATAATTGATGATATATAATCAACATGCTCACACCAAGATAAAAGTGGGTCAAAGACAACACCTAAGTACTTGAATTTGTCAACTCTTTCTATATCTGCATTATCATACATCAGATTAATATCACTAAATTTATTAACAAAATTTTTTGTTCCAAAGATCATGAATTTGGTTTTCTTTATGTTCAAAGTCAGTTGGTTGTTTTCAAACCACTGTGCAATCTTAGACAAATTATCATTCATATCCAACTGAAGAGTCCTGGGATCTGATGCAGTAAAGAGTAATGTAGTGTCATCAGCATACATAACACACTTGCAACTGATACTATCAGGAAGAGAATTTACATAAATAATAATTCTTAAGCAGCTGTGAAATGTAAGCAATTTCATTGGCTGATGCCCGGGTTCAATTCGTTTAATTGAACCCAGGTAGTACGTGCTGCGTATTGAAGTTATTTTTAGGTTGAAGCGCTTGCGTCATACCATGTTTTGCTACGTTCACGCGCGCCTGCCAACGTTGTGTCTCGTTGCGTCTCGTTGCGTATGATCGTTGCGTTCAACGGGTTGTTCGATTGTTGTCACTGGGTGGTGACAGTTCTTTCTTATTGTATTTAAGCCGTAATGCATCACGAAATTGGGTTAAAGATGACCTTAAATGATAAAGCTGTTTAAGAATGAGAATAAAGGTATGATTTTGGGAACCGGTACTCTCTTTACGACAAATTGAACCCGGCGACACCATTATTTTGGCGTGGAAGAACGAGGCCGGAGGCCGAGTTCTTCCACTTAAAATAATGGTATCGCCTTGGGTTCAATTCGTCATAAAGAGAGTACCGGTTCCCAAAATTATACCTTTATTCTCTAAATAATAACTTTTTTTTTTCCTTGGCTTAACATTAATTATTTTTACAGGTACCTTGATGGTGACAGTACAAACATGGCTATTATTGATGTCGGTCTGTTGTCAGGATTCGCACCCATCAAAGAAAGCTTGACCAAGGTAATTTTGGGAATGAAATGGGTGTTACTGATCCTTTGAAAAACAGCATAGTTTAGGGTATATCAACATAATGGCTGGTATTATCAAAGGGAGTCTAACTTTAGACCCAGGTTTAAACCAAGGTTAGTCCTACGTGAGTGGACTTTTTCCCCTTTCAACAAGGTGTGCCGTAGAGGGTGAGAAAATTCCACATGGATGGGCTGTTCCATCCCATCCTTGCAGAATTTTCTCGCCTGTTATTTTAGACTTTCATAGTATGTTGAAAGGAAAAAGGTCCATTCATATAGGACTAACCCTGGTTTAAACCTGGGTCTAAAGTTAGGCTCCCTTTGATAATACCAGCCAATATGTTTACAACTAAGTCAAATACTAATTCAGCCAAGTTTGATTTACTGTGTGCATGCGTTTGTGTTTTACACTGTATTTGTTTTAAAGCAATAATGGCACATTTTTGAAGAGTGCCCCCAATTTTCAAAATTTGATATTTTGGCAGAGTTACGTTGGTAAATGTCTAGGAAACTATATCTGCGAACGAGAATGCTAAAAAATGCGTATTTATCATAAAATAAGCGATTTTGTAATTAGAATTGGGATCCCAGATTGGACTTAACGGCAGAGCTGGAAATGCTACGTTTATGTCCGTCCATGACGAAATAGTGCCACCTCGAGAAAATAACCTCTAACTTGACTTGCTTGAACCAATAAAACAACTAATGGATGAGCGTAGACACGGACATGGCACTATTTCCCCGCTATTTCACTTTGGAAGGCTGTTTCCAGCAGCCGTTGAATTATTATCAGAGATCTCCGATAATAATTATTCTAATTACAAAATTCCTTCGTTTGTGACGCAGACATTTTCGAGCTTAACCATTCACAGGTATAGTTTACTAGCCAGTTACCAATGCAACCGTGTAAAAATCTCAAATTTTTTGAAAAATCGGAGATGCTCTTCAAAAAAATGTGCTATTATTGCTTTAAGCTGCAATGTTACTTATCATTCATATGAAGTTCATTCTCATTTCCACATTTCAATCGGTTTAAATTTAAACTGGCAATCTGAGATAATGGTTTGCATTTGTTTGATTTTTGGGCAGTATGCGTTTCGCACCTACTTTGTATCATGTGTCTTATTCCAGAATCGGAGGGTGTATTGAGTCAATCCCACAATGCACCAGTTTTGGGAAATTGCACCTCAATAGGGTCATGTGATCCCATAAAAATCCTATTCTTAACACATAAAAACACTGACTTTTCCGCTCATTTTAGCCCACAAAGCATTAGTACTTAGGGAATTTTTTGAATGATCATGAAATGTCTTGTGGTTCTTAAACTTCTTGAACACTTTTTTATCCCCAAGTACTGACACGTGTTTAGTAAAGTACAGTATAGGGACATTGCAATGCATTATGGGATTGGTTCAAAACACCCTGTTCTGGAATAAAACACACAATATAGAGTAGGTGTGAAGGGTATTTATAATGTAATAATAATTATGCCAATTTTCCTTTAGCTTTTGTAAATTATGAGGCACCTGTAATAAATGGCAAACTTTCTTATTCTGAAATTGATTTTATATAAAAACAGATTATTCTTTTGTATTTAGCTGATCTTGTTTTTGGCAGTGTTTCCCCTGCCTGTCAGTTTCATCTTTTAGAGTTCAGTAGTGTGCCCTGGACTTCTGCTGATCCGGGGCCACGTGTATCTGTGATGCGGATGCTCCTAACATGGCCCGAGTATGTCCTGGGCTGTATGTGCTTTACTTGAATGATAGAATTTAAGCACAGGCCACTATTAGCATTCCAGTCTGTTGTCTACTTCAGGTACAAATGCTGAAAAGCAAGTAATACCTCTAGAGATCCAAAAGCGTCATGTGTGGGAGACAGCATTTTTGTCAGACTTAAAATCCATCACTTGGTTAGCGGGATTAAAGGCTACTAAAGTCATACTTGCTTTTGTTGTTAAACATGAATGAACTGGGGATTTAGATATTTCTGACTGGCTCTGATCAAATGAGGAATAAGTGACTGCGACTTGTTCCTGGTTTTGTAGAAGTGGGTCACATTTATTAATTAATTATATGTTTGCTATTGAACACTTCCAAACCCTAGCCAAAGAAAGAAATAGAACCAACCTGATGAAGAAGTACTTATTTTTGTTTTACAGACTACAGATTCAGCATTGATAGATATGTATGAAGTAGCTGATCGCTCAGTGATTTTCTATGCAGAAAAGGTAACCAAAAATAACATTCTAGTTGCACAATTGTTTTAATGTATTTCTGATGTTGTTACGAAATGCGTTTTCAGAACATGATAATCAGAACCAGGGCCGTCCCTGGGGAGGGAGGCATGACACCCCCATTTACAGAATTCTGCCGGCAAAATGTTGACTTGTCGTTATTAATGTAAAATAAGATATAGGTGGAATATTGTAAGGAAATAACATATTTTTTGTTACTGATATCACTTCCCATTGCTAATATGCAGTATATACAGTGGCGTAACCAGAGGGGGGCAGCTGCCCCCCCCTGAAAAATTTGTGATTTACATAGGCCATATACTACTACTAACTACTAAACCAAAGTTTTAAATCCGGTTTTATCCCCGTCAACGGGGTGGCCGGATTCACCTCACATTTGCAGCAACCGCCCTGACTCCTTCCTTCCATTTCACCCGATTCAATGCATCCTCCATCCTCAACCCAACCCTCCTACTCTCCTCCTCCACTTGTTTCTTCCATGTCTTCTTTGGACGTCCCCTCCTCCTCAAACCGCTCACCTCGAACTCAAAAGCCCTTCTTAACACATGCTCATCCTATTCTCCAGAACCCTCTCCACAATCTTCATTGCATGCTCTAACAACTTCACACCCCTTTTTGCACCACAACTCATTGCTCACTGCCCACTCCACCATCCAACCCTCTCTGACACAACTCCATCATCACACCAACCCTATATATCCACTCGCACTAATCATCTCCGCACTACCCTCTGAGGGTCCAACCGCTTTCCCTTTTTTTCATTTCTGCTTATTGCCTTCACCACTCACTGTTCATCCCGGCTGACCCTCTTAACTGTCCCTTCCACCACCTCAGCTTCCACCTTTCTTGATCCCAACTCATTCTCATTCATGATTCTCTCCATATGCGCTTTCCAGACTCTGCCTTTCTAATCTTTCCTACTGAAATTCAACTTTCCATTCCATTCCATCACTTCCCTCTCATACTCTCTCCCCCCTTCACATCTCTTCTCATCCTTTGTTCCTTGCCTTCACTATCTTATATACCTTGTGTGGATTCTCTCTCAACTCACTCAACCCCTTTCTCTGTCTGCCTCCTCCTTCATAGCCTCTTTCTTCGCAACCACTTTCTTCTTTGCTCGCTCTTTAGCCCCTTATAGGCTTGCCTTTATTCTCTTTTCCGTACCAATTTTTTCTCATATTCTTAAAGGCATCCTTCTTTCTCTCCGCTATCTCGCTATCGCCCTCCTCACCTCATCATTCCACCACCCATCTCTCTCCTTTCTCCCCTACCTTTTTTTTCCCCCCACCTTCATTCACATGCCTGTAAACACACCCCTTCTTTAAAGCACCCCCACAATCCTGACACTCAAGTCCCCGCCAGCTCCCCTACCTCTCATCTCAAAATTCTTCCAAAAAAAACAACTCTTTCTCTCTTCTTTCAGCTTCCATACTTTCCTCCTCTCATGCACTACCTTCCTCACCACCTTTTTTCACTTCCTCTTATCCACCTCTGCAACCACCAACCGGTGTTGCAATTCCTCCAGGAATTACCTTAACATTCTTCAGATATTTCCTCTTCCTCTTACCCACTAACACAAAATCAAATCTGTCTCAGTCCCTCCTGAGCTATATGTCCTTTCCTTTTGTCTCTTTCTTAACCATCTATTTGCAAACGCACATCTCTTTCTCATCACAAAACTTCCAGCAACATTCCTCCTTCCAGATTCCTCTCCTCTACCAAACCCCATTTCCTCCATGAACACCTTCCGAAATCACCTTCGATCCTTTTCCCCACATGCCCATTAAATCCACACCCTAGACCAATTAACCAACACTTTGCACCTCCCATTCCTCCGCCACGTCATCATAAAACTGTCCTTTTCTGCATGCTTCCTTCCAACACTGTTGGTGATAACACATATCAACCGTCACTACCGACTCTTCCTCGAAAACCCTTATAACGTTATCACCCTTCGCTACCTCCTTCTTACCTCCCCACCTTTCACAACAGCTCCTCTTTCACCAAGACCTAGACTTTCCCACACCCCCATCCCTTCATCACTATTTTCCTTCCCACCGGACAACTTGTACCGTTCTTCTTCTTCCCTCTATACCCCCAACATCCTAGCCCCCTCCCCTCTCCACCTCAACCTCCTGTACCCCACACGCACATCCAGCTTCCTCTTCCTCAATTCCTCCACTTATCTCCACCCCCCCTTTTCCCTTCAAACTCCCCAGGTTCTAACTACCAAACCTCACCCGAGCCGCCTATCGGGCTTAATACCGTCATATACTATACTATCCTAACAGTATAACTAACTAGACTAACAATTTTATATGCTTGCCCCCCCTGAAATACATGTGCTCTCCACCTTTTGCCCCCCTGAAAAAAAAAGCTGGTTACGCCACTGAGTATATACGTATAATTGAACCAATTTTGCAATGATTTGGTCTTTCCCCCTCCCCCTCCCCTCCGAAGTCAAAAATAGTGTTGCCAGCAAAACTATTCATTTGCCGACACAAGTTTCCCACCCTGGCGTTCCGCCCGGTAAACTACTATTTATCGGGCGAGGTATTGATTGGACCTTTTTTGTGTCGCCTGCCTTAAGGCAGGAGACACTAGGGATCCACTTTTGTCCCCTGTAGTCTGTTGATGTCTGTTGTTTGATGTCTGTTGTTGTTGTTGTGAAAAAGGGGGTAACATTTGCTTGTAATATCCGCAAACTTTGATGGATTTCAAACCAACTTGGGTTGTAGATGCAACATGGGATCCCGAATTTTGGTTGATGAAGGTCAAGGGTCACATACCAAGGTCAAAATGTCATATGAGGTCAGTTTTGGAAGAACGGCTGAAAATGTAAAATTGACCTAAATTGAAAAGTTGAAGTTCAATTGAACCAAAAACTTGAACATAGGCAAACATTGGGTCCCTCATTTTGTTCATGAGGTCAAAGGTCACATGTCAGTCAAAGGTCAATGAGCCTATCATTAACAAACCGCCGACGGCAGGCGACACACATGGCGGTCCGAGGACCGATGTATTTTTTTAAAAATTGTGTCAGCAATGGCCAGTTTTTGTCGGTAACACACTCGAACAAACACACCCCCCCTATAAGGAATGTTCTGGGAATGCCCCTGATCAGAACTCATGTCAGTGCATCATTGATGCATCTCAATTCTTATTTCTTCTTTCTCTTTACGTTTTAATTCCTGGTGGTGATGAACGTACCCCATGTGGGTGTGTAAACATTTGAGGTTCAACAAGATAATCAAGTAAACAATGTGCAGCCATCACCATTCAAAGTGTATGACTATTACCTGCCAGGTTAAAGAAGTTATTTTCTTTGGGGAAATACAGGGGTGAGTCAAATAAAGTACAACCAACTTGAGCGATTGTCATGAAAACCTCTGTGCTATTCATATATTTTCTTTTTGTAGTAACATTTTCCTGGGTTTTTTGTTAGCTCTCATATAAAAATTACGGCATTAAATTGATTAAACGCGTTCAAAATTCGCTGCAGAAGTGAAAGTACCCAATGTGACAGACCTAACAAGTTACACGCTAGATTAACCCAAATAGTACTCTGGATTTAACGTCAGCATCTTTGGTATTTGCAGGCATATCATCCATTCAACTAAAAACAATTAAATAAATCTCAGGGAACTCTAGTGACGTAACCAGTCTGTTGGTGATGAACGGGGGAGTGGGAGGGTAAGGGCGGGATCCCTACTCAAAATCTTTGCCCCTCCACTGGCCCCCAATAGAGAATCAGATCAAAGTAATTAATTGATAGTATTGATAGATTACCCCATGGAGATTACCATTACGTGTTCACCCTTGAAAAATGTGTTTAGCGATGCCCCCAAAGTTTACTAATTTCCTATCGCCTGTTTCCCCTCCCCAATGAAATGGTCTGATTACATCTTGGGTAGACTGTAAAATTAGACCAGATTCAAAATAGATTTAATGAATCAATATTTGACTTTAAGTACAAATTTCAGCATTCCTTTTCATTCAACTTGTTTTCCACGTAGTAAAATGTTTCAAAATAAAGGGCTGGATAAAACGAGATAAAGCATCTAGAATTTTTCCATTTTAAATATATCCTGTATTAATTTCATTAAATCTTTAAGTATTGTACTTTATCATTCAACACATGTCCTGCGTTGGAGGATTTTGAATACGGCTCCAAAGAATCACCAGTTAATTTATTTTTGAAGCCTCAGCTGCGTATAATGAGTAAGTAATGAGTCCCTCATGTAAGTCAGTGGGTCAATTTGTTTCGGGTCCGAAAATCGGAGACCTTCACAAAAATAACTGGTAGCCTTTGAATAGCTTATCGGATTTTAAAAAATAAATAGTTAAAGCGATTAAACAGACTACAAACACATGAATTAATTTGGTAAATTCCGTTAATGTTCTTCATAAAAAATCCCTCATTTGGTTGTACTTTTTTCTGACTCACGCCTGTTGTTATGTTCTGACATGATTTAAAATTAAAATTGAGGGCGACATCCTTAGACACAAACAAAAGCTTACATGGTTAATGCACCTTTTATGTCATCTGCTTAGGGTTAGGTCTTTATGTGGGGGAACCCAAAACCTTTTTGTGAGCAGGAGGGTGACCAAACTTATAAAATGGAGCAAATTTCACATGAGAGATGTCTGGACTTTTCTTGATTGTTGAATTGTAGGTTCTTGGTAGATTATGGCAAGTGCACCTCTATTAAAGATGCTTGTTCCGAATCGCCGATTTACCGAAAGTAGTACGATTTTGCATATCAGATTAAAGGCCGTAATTTCTGTTCTCACGGTCGTCCCTGAAATTTGAGCCCCAAATCCCTTTCATTCCCAAGATATAAACAAAAAACGGACGAATTTATGGTTAACCACATATTAGCCCGTATTACAAATTTACATGTATACGACATTAGCGGGTCTGTTAAAACATGGTCCCAGGTGACTACATAGTGCTATTTTGCAGCCCCTAAGCAAAATAACACTAATCTAGTCACCGAGGGACCGTAGTTTTAAGCCAGAGACACAAATAGAGTCAGTATATATTTGTTTTATATACTTCTTTAATAAATTTCCAGTTAATAATGAAAAAATTATAATTTTTGCATTTTCATTCAATAAATATCACGTCAAACAATGCATCTTTGTGAATGAATGTGGTAGTAAGCATGCAATCCACTATGCGCAAATGCAGACGCACTACGCAATCGCAGTAAGTTACGTGAATTAAGCGCCGTAAATAGTACTTCTGAAAAATGAACTATTTACGGGTGGGCGTGGTTTAGGGGTACTATTTCCGGATGGCGCCAATTTCTCGTCGCATAGTTGAACTATTTTTAATCATGTGATAGAGTTTCAACCAATAAACAATATATGAAGTATATAATATATGAAGTATATAATATTGAATAGGGCTTTGCAATGTGAATTATTGCTTCTACCACCAAAACTCAAGTTTGTTTCCCATCATGAAACAAAGACACATATGGGCAAGAAATCGCTGGCCGGGCCAGTAACACCATCGTAGCGTGGTATCCCCGGTCATGAGAATGGGCCCGAAGGGTCCCTGGTTCGAAACCGACCCAAAACTTTTCTTCTCCCCCTCTTCCCTCATTGCTTCACTCCCTCCCGGGAGAGAAACAGATGTGACGTTAGGGTTAAGAGATGGCTCCTCACCTTGGATGAAGATTGCTTCTTTCCGCTTTCAAACACTTATGTTAAAGCCCCAAGTTTTTCGCGTTACGGAAATTCCACAAAAATGGAGTGAAGGCCAATCTATCAAGATAAAAACTTCACATCTTTAAAGGAGAACCCGTACAATGAATAATAATAACAATATACACTAGAAAATCATTATTGATCACATATCGAGTGGTTTCAAACGGAATTATATTAACTCTAAAAATGAATTAAAAACCACCTAGTCTGACCGTGTGCTATTTAAAAATCGCACTAGTGTATAACGTGTTATGCGATACGACCGGCACGTTTGTGTCATACATGCCATAGGAAATACACATTATGAAAGCATCATGTGTGAAGGTGTATGACGCTACTGTGCCGTCCGTATCGCATAACACAAATTCATATCCCATATACACTAGCGCGAATTTCAAATAGCGCATGGTCAGACAAAATGTTTTTAATTCGTTTTATGGTTAGTATAATTCCGTTTTCCCATGAAACCACTCCATATGTGTTCAATAATTGTTTTTATAGCGTATATTGTGGAAGTTATTCTTGATGCAGGTTCTCCTTTAAATTGGGCCATCCCCCTTTAAAATTAAGGAACTATGTAAAATCCAAAATAAGGATGGGTTTGGCAGCATTGGTGAATCTGAATGCTGCCTTACTCATCTGCACAAATCACAGCACAGTGACCAATGGGACACTGATACAAACATTGGCTCAAAATGCAAAATTGGAATCGGCAGAGTTTGGGGATGAGCTTTTCTTAAGGAAATCTAATGAACCATAAAAAAGATGGAAGGTGCTAGAATCATGTGACGTACTATAAACTAGGCGGTGAAAGCAGGGGTGAAAGATGCCCTCAAACGCACTCACCAACCCTACCCCAACCTCTTAAGTAACCTAAGGTCCGTTCATCTTCCAGCTGCACTGCAGTGCAGTGCTTGCATTGCCTTGATAGCAGTCTCTGCCATACTGCAATGCAGTACAGCAACAAAGTTAAATTCTTTTAACTTTCATTGCCGTGGTGCACAAGTTGCAGCAGAAATGATCGATATATCGGCCGTCATGCAGCACTGCAACCGCATTGCCGTGGAAATATGAACTGACGCTTTGAGGGCGGAGGTGGCCTAGTGGTCTAAGGCGCTGAACTGTCGACAGGGTACTAATACGACCGAGCGGCCCAGGTTCGAGCCGGCTAGAGTCGGGTTTTTTGGTCATACTAAATAGTTCCTATAATGGTCGGAAATTTGCATAATTGCATAATAGTGATTATGGAATTTCTCCTCGCTCGCATCCATTGCGGTAGAATGTGCAGGTGTATGCAATGGGGTCGCCTGGGCGCCTCATGGTTCGGAGAGTCATTGAAAGCTGTTGGTCCCGTGTGTCGTGGACACCAATCTTGAGCACGTAAAATGCAGACCTCGGCGAAAAGAGTAGGGGATCTGATCATCCCGGGTCTGTTACCCGCACTCATTGCTCTAGGTACCAGAGTCCTCTAGTGGGATGCGGGAACCCACTTTACTGGAGGTTTAAATTGTCCAGATCGCAGACATTTTTTCCTGTTTTGGTAATGACCTATTTTCATCTTGCAGACAAACTTGTTTAAGTTCTTACCATCCTGAAATGAGAGCCCTCTCTTGGCTACCATCTGTGAAGGCAGAGCCTAGTGTGTGTGCAGCTTGTAAGTTGAATTGCTTTTGTCCATCTTTGGAATGAACCCTTTTCACAGAATACACAATTAAAAAAAAAAAAACATTTTCCGCATTACCTGTGCCATTTAGGCTACCTACTTGTATTACTTGGGTTACTCATGAGTACATTCTATATGAAAGGAATAAGCAAGAGCGATTTGTTGATCGAATAAACAAAAAAAAATCATCAAAATCGTGTTTTGGTATTTTTGTTATTGGCATGGATGTGCGACCGAATCCGCAAGTGGTTGGCTTGAAATCGATGTATTAAAGCAAGGCCGAACTTTTATCAGATTCTGTAATTTATATACCTGCAGATAAAAATTCTGACTTGATATAACAATGCCTCTCCCGGTGAATATCTCGCTTATAAGTGTCATATTGGTGGTACCCATGACCTTAGCAGTTTGACCTCAAACATTATTGATCTTAGTTTATTCTCAACTGGTGTAAACCATAATCAGCTGTTGTATAGTAGTGTAGATTACGGGATGCCATCGCTGTATATTTCATTTGCTTGAGACGATATGACAAATTTCCTCAAATCATTTTTTCACTATTTGGTGTATTTGTTCTTGCACTAATAATAGCTCTTTTTTCCATATAATAACCCTTAGACAACTGAATCTCACAAAATCCCACAGTGCTGAGTGAGGAAAAATGCACTAAGTCCAGGATGTAGCGATGACGTCATCAAACCAAGACTCATATGGGACACCATCATAGTGTGGTATCCCGGGTCATGGGACTTGGGCCCGAAGGGCCCTGGGTTCGTGTCCCTCCCGAAAGAGGCTAGAAACAGATGTGGGATTAAGGGTTAAAGTAGTTATATGGAATTGTACATACTTATAGCTATAAAATGCATGTTTCTCTTTCAACTATAGCCCGTTGTTACAGTGCAAGAAACACTACTTGGACTAACCCACAGCTGTATGTGAACAAAGCTTGCTTGGGAACTGAGTATTTCGGTAAGAATAAGATTCTTAAAGCAATTTCATCAATATGGTCAAGCTATGAACAGCAAATACAAAGAAGTGATTAAAACATTTTATAAACATTTAACAGCAGAAGGTATTCCTTCTGACAAATAATCCTGTGGAATTAGTGTCAGGTCAGGTTTCCTTAAAGGGCCTGCAACTGGTATCCTGGTAACCAGTACTATCTGTCCTAGGGCCAAGTTGTTTGTGGCTAAACTGTCACCCTAGGAGGGTAGCAGGTTACCCTGGTAGAATGAAAAAGATCTTCCTACAAGGGTGTCAGCTCTGGAGAGCTAATGGCAGCAAAATTCTTTCAGTTGATCATTAACTATATCTATTATCCGCGTCTCTAACTCCGTGCAGTGATGTCAGCACGAGATTTGTTGGTCGCAAGGGTAAATCACTTGCGCAGACTTGAAGCGACGGCGCTTTTACGTGCGCGCACAAAGACTGCATTTCTTGACGTGGGCGTAAATGTTATGACATCACTGCACAGAGGTAGAGACACATAATAAAGATAATGTAAATTGAAATGTGTAGGTACAATTTATAATTATTATATTTTATCATTGATTATGGTGTCACTGTATTTGCACATTTTCAGCTTATGATGCTACACTTGTTCAAAAGGAGGCAGATAGTACGTTTGAAACGTATATCTTTGAAATCACACCACTGAAAAATGGTAAGCATATTGACTGGGTTTTTCAATACCATTGATAATATATTTCATCATCGTTTAGATTTTGGGCATATGCCAGCCATCAACCATTATTTTAAATTGGTAACAAACGGGTTTACAGTAATTGCAGTCATTGGTTTGAACATAACCGTGTAACAGATCTGGCCTTGGGTCTTTGTGTCACCCCATTTTTGTATCGCTTGCCTTAAGGCAGGAAGACACATAGGGATCACTTTGTCCACTGTAGTTGTCTGTTGTTGTTGTCTGTTGTTGTCGATGTCTGACTTGAAAAAGGGTTAACATTTGCCTGTAATATCCACATACATTGATGGATTTAAACCAAACTTGGGTCACAGGTGCAACATGGCATCCCCCATTTGTTGATGAGGTCAAAGGTCACATACCAAGGTCATGTGAGGTCAAGTTGTAAGATGGGATGAAAATGTAAAATTGACCTCATTTGAAAAGTTGAAGTTCAATTGGAACCAAACGTGGTTTATGGAGTTTACATGCAAACCCTCATTTGTTTATGAGGTCAAAGGTCACAGGTCATGTGAAGCCTATCATTCACAAACCGTGATGGCAGGCAACACAAGCGGTCCGAGGACCAATGTATTTTTGCTCTTTCAGTACTTTCACATAGGGTAAACGAGTTCCAGTGCATTATTGATCTGGAGGACACCCTCCCACTTGCTTGCTGAGACAGTGGTATAACATCAAATGGATACCCAGCGGTATAATATAGGCCCACATAAAATATTGTGGGGTCCAAATGTATGAGATATTTCATTCGTACTCTGGTGAGCAAAGGTCCCCAAACTATGGTAAAGTAAAGCAGTAGCATACCCAGGGTGGGTGGGGGGGGCCAGCTGTGGGGAATCTTGCCCCCCCCCCTGAAAAATATGTGATTTTCTGCACGTTTTAATTTACATTGAAACAACATAGACCTATACTATACTATCAAATTTTAATATATGCTCAGGGGCGGATTTAGGGGTGCATAAGGCACCGGGCGCATGTACATGTAGATGTATGAAAATATAAAAATGGCCTTTTTACGCATGGGGGACGCTTTAATGAGTTGCTAGCCCCCTGACATCAAAGCAAGAAAATAAGCTACGCCTCTACGATGAAATTAAGAGCTATTCTAAAATGGCTGCACCCATCATGAACGCGGGTCTCGAAAAGTGCCCCTTCCGTTTGTTCTTTTTCTGTAGTTGAAAAGAATAATACAAAATTTCAAATGAAAGTAAGCCACTTTGCAGAAGAATTGATGCCTTCAACATACACATACTGTTTTAAAGACAACAGTGATCAATCAAGAGTAAAAAAATTTGAAATTTGCAGGAACAGTTTACAAGATATTTTTTTCAACTGAAAAATCGACCGATAAGAAAGAAAACAGCAGTGTTCAAATATATGAATCTCCA
>JAMKCH010015193.1:0-86461 GCA_023653785.1 Ophioderma brevispina | reverse complement strand
AAGCTAAAAAATTTGGGGATAAACCCCCAATTCTCAGAAAAACTTGTGTCTGCCGAGTTCACCATTCTTCCAATACTTCCATTTATTGACTGTCGTTATACCAACGATTGCTGACCGTGGAACCATCTCAGCGTTCCCAATACTTTGAACCATGAATCCAATGGTTTTTGCTTGTCAGTGGTACTATAGTCGGAGTAACACTTTCCTTGGCCATTACTAGATACGCTTGCTTCCCCACCAAAACGGCGCACCACGGGGTTGCACGTAGATGCAGTTCACGCAACAGCAACACGCGCGGGTACGCCAGGGCCAAGAATTAAACTCACAATCTAAATTTCGCACTTTTCTGATATTCCTTTACATGTTACCTTCCAGCACAAAAATAAATACGTGATTTTGCCCACGACTATAAAGTACGACCTAAAACACATATTATTGATCTTTGTGTTATTCTGTTTTTGATGCACACACATCAGCTGTTTGTTGTCATTTTGAGTCGCCGTCACTGCTGTTATTTGTGGGAGACGTTATGACAAATTTTCTCAGTACCTTCATTCTTGGAAAGAATTTAGTATTTGTTTCACCCACCCTATGAATTCAGCACCTCAATGGATAAACTGCATGTTGAAGGCATGTTGGGAAAAGGTGGGGTATCTTGAAGCCTCCTTCCTGGGAAATTTGACCATTTGGATGGAAATCTTACCTTTTTAGATAAAGAAATAAAACATAATGGGAAATGTATGGGAAATGAGACTCTCTTCCCAGGAATGTGCATTTTTTCCTGTCTGGGTGAATGATGTGGTGGCAGAATACTTGGAATTTCATGCCCATTTATTTAACTAACTGGTACTTTTTGTACACCATTCCAGATTTAAAGCTAATAATAATCAAATTTCCATTTTTTTCTCTCTTCATTACGTGCTATCTATTTAAGCAAAAATTCTTCATACATAACTCGCCATTGAGTCTTCCCTTGCTTATCAAAGTAATACGTACACATACATATGTACATGCTGATATGCCATCATCAATGATGAGTCTTTTTGGAATGCTTGCATGCACAGTTATGACTCTTATATTAATAATATATATTTAAAGGAGCACTATTCATTATTCAGGTCCAACTGAATCAGAAATGTAAATGCTGTACACAAAGTACAAGTTTCTCCCCTTTTTTATCATTTTCATGACATTAAGAGCAGGAATGTGCATTAATGCTTTGGCCCAATTACTACACAAAAAGCATAGTCTATATATAGTACTAATTCATTTGTCTGAGCCTGGATGGCTTGATAAAGAATAAAAAAGAGTTTTTTTTTCCTTTTTCCCGTCAACAGGTGAAGTGCGTAAAAATTGACCTTGCTTGTACAAATAAACTCACGCATACAAGGGGACCAGACAAGTCTGCTTCACTCAATTTTTTTTAAGACCTATCGGTGATTTGTCCAAAATAGTCCAAATATTTGAAATGCATGAATAGCTTAAAATGAAGGATAGTCTGTCGAATTTGATAAGTTTTTTTCAACGGAAAAAATGGAAAGAAAAAGGAATAAAACGGCAAGTGTTTCAAGATAAAATCTCCTTCAATTGCGGTTTTAGTATGTCCATACCGAAGGAACAGTATGACTAAAATTTCTGATTTTGTCGTTATGATGTTTCTTCTGGTCCTATCATTTGCTGGGTATATTGGATACCTATACTTGTTACAGACTTACAGAAAATTTTTCGTGGTCTGATTTAGAAATCACTGATAGTGCCTTTAAATTTGAAGGTGTTTTCATTTTCTTTTCCCTCTTTTTTCACTGGAGTATAGTAATGCTTTAACCCAAACCAATGTATATATTTCTCCAAGCAATTGCTAAAATTAAAGTATTCATGCATTTTTATAGATCCTAATTATTTGCTTCAGAGCAAGAGAAATTGTGAAAGCGATCCACCAACTCTAGTCGAGGGGAAACCCCTTCCAACTCCGTTCACCATTTAATGTATTATATCCATGGCTGTTACTATTCCCCCAGGGTTTTTGTTATACACACCAAAGGATCCTGTTACATCAGACAATGGCTTTGTGGACAGCACGATTTTTGTCTGTTCAAATCAGTTTTGTACAAACAACCTGCAATAAAGCTTGGTTTTCCGACGTCGATGTCGTCACAAGTTTGGATTGTTTTGATTTGATTGCATCTGCCGTCATTTGGTAAATTCCCGAGAATTTATTATTAGTTTTGTCACATATCAGTTCAAAATTTGTAGTGTTTGACTTAACAGCAAACCAATTTTGGATGAGCTGATACAAGTCAAACCAAAGCTTGGCAGGGGAGGGCGCCAAGAAATCCCAATTTCAACTCACCATTGGTTTTAACACGTAAAAGCGAAATCTTGAACAAAAAATTCTGAATTTTTTTTTGTTGTCAAGAAATATTTTCTTATTCCAAATTGTTGGAGTTTAAAGAATCACTCCACTAAAAGGGTTATTTCTGATTTTTTTTGTATGAATAACTAACCATGGGTTGTAGGGATGACGAGGTGCGTATGGGTGTGGGTTGTCAGTTCGACACCCTGACTGGGCCCACATCAAAGCACCCAATTGGTTGGTGGTTTGCACTCCGTATTGCTGTAATTTCTTTTGACATTTTTGGCGAGTTTCTATAATGAATGAGGCTTGGCCGCCACTGTCTGAGCTGGGCTTTGCTTTATACAAATAGCACTAAATAAATTCCAACTTTGAGGGGTATATTTTACCTGCCTTCAAACAAATAACATTCGTTAAAATTTGTTCCACTCTGTGATAAATTCACATCCCAATTAACAAGACACTTTGTGATGAGACAGCTTTTGCAAATCTTTGGGCCTAATTACAATATACCCTTCATGCCTACGCTATACCATGTGCTTTATTTCTGTTAATGGTATAAAGCACATGATACAATGCCCTAGTTTTGGGAAATTCCACCTCAATAAGGTCATATGATGCCACCATAAGTCCTATACTTAACACATAAGAACTCTGACTTTTATACATAGTTTAGTCCATAAAGCACAAGTGCATGAAAGGGACTCTGGCATGAAAAAAACTTTGACATAACCAAAACATAAAAGCAAGGTGTTTACAAATCCCGGACAGAATTTACAGTTGTATCTAGCATGTTCTGCGACACAATTCAAAAGCATTCAGACTGGGATTCAGGCATTATACTTTAGGCTTGTAGATATTGATCTGGCAAGTGAAAGATGGATTAGCCAGGATTAGCACATTATACAATAGCAATTCGTCAGCGAAGTGTTACGTGTAATCCGGATGTTACTATGTCAACTGGATCACGCTTTTGAGTCCTGCACCACGATCGAAATGATCGCCATACAAAGTCTATGGTATGTACTAGCTTTTCAAAAGGTGCGTGATCCAGTAACCAAGGAGTTACGTAATCACTTCGATGGCGAATGGTCTGTGAGCTGATGACAACTTGCTCTTCAAGTTTGGTAAATGCTGGCAGTAATGTCAGCATCCTTGTTCCAGAAATTGCCACAAACTGCCACCTCCCCCCCCTCCCGGAACTCTTCCTGTTTTTACTGTTTTTACAGAATGTAAACATCCAAATTGTTTTCAAACTCGTGGAAGTGATTTCAGTAAGGTCCTTTTCATTATGTCAA
The DNA here is from genome assembly GCA_023653785.1 of Ophioderma brevispina. Lineage (NCBI taxonomy): Eukaryota > Metazoa > Echinodermata > Ophiuroidea > Amphilepidida > Ophiodermatidae > Ophioderma > Ophioderma brevispina. The sequence goes on along the minus strand of JAMKCH010015193.1, from coordinate 82,810 downwards.
TTTTTTTTGTAATGCCATTATGCCTTTAAAAGGTCCCAGGAAATGCAAATAGAATTGATGTGGTTTTGTGTCAAGTCTTCAAGGAGGGACCAAAAAGCATTCAATATTGGGTTGGTGATGACATCATTAGTTAAACTATTGATTTTTCAGAGAGTAATAGAAAATTCCAGGTGACTGGTGTGAATCTATTCATGACACTGACTGAAAATCAATAGTTTCACTAATGATGTCACTAGTAGTGTGTTCTTTTTTGTGGCCCTGTTTATTGGAATGGAATGCCCCGTAAAGATTTGGAGTAAGTTTATCATCTCATTTTCTGGGACCTTTAAGGAATTTTTATCATGATCATTAAGTGTCTTGTGGTCCTTAAACTTCTTAAACACTTTATCCCCAAGTACTGACGTGTTTAATACATTACAGTATAGGCACATTGCAATGCATTATCGGATTGGTTCAAAACACCCTTTGTGGAAACCTAATGTCTTCATCACAAATCCGAGGCGCCCGATTCAGCAGCTAACAAACAGGAAAAATGGTAATTCAATGTCTCAGTGTTCTTCACCCAGATAAAATATCTGACAGAAGCGCGATCCGACAGAGCGGTCCATGGTGGGAAATATCGGATTATTTGCCTGTTTCCATTTTGTAACACTTAACTTGTGAGTAAATACTGTACTGTGTGAATAACGGAATGTTTCTAGTATCACAGCCATCTGGGTTCTGCAATGATACTCTGAAACAATTTGTACAGAGGATGGTGCCCGAACGAACTAGAATTTTGTGGTTCTAGGCTTTCGTTAGCTCACTTATTCAAAAAATAATATAAGCTTGCCTGCATTAAAATTTAACATTTAAGGACACACACGCATATGTACACTGGAAAGCCAAGTGGTCCTGCCAGCTATGCTGGCGCCCATAAAATGGGGGTAAAGTGAATTTTCAATAAGCCAGAAATTATACAATCATGAAAATTTGTATTTTTTTGTCCAACAAGTGGGAATTTTGAACATTTTTAAGGCTCCTCATCTTTGCCTTGAGCTTGATTTTTTTTCTTTTGAGGGGGTTGTGGAGGAGCTTGAACTTGAGTCCCCTTGCTCTCCTACCAGTGTATTTTGTAAAAAATGTTCTAATATCAAAAATCTTTTTTAGCAATTGCCATTTTAGGCCGCAACCAGCTCTTTTATTTTATTGGAATCCTTTTGATATGCCCTCAAAAATTGATATCTGTCATAAAATTTTACATATTGTCAAAAAATAACTAAGTATGTAGTTTTAAATAGTAAAATCACACAAAAACAAACTACATGTAAAAAAATGTCCAAAACCCATTCAACACAGCGCCTGATGTTGCTTTGTTTTTAAGACATCTGTATTTTAAAAAAATCCATTTTTGCTAAATTATAAAATGGAATGCTATATAACAGCAAAAATTCTGTACAAAAAAACATCCTTTAAAATAAAATCTGTGAAATAAATGGATAGCCTCATAAAAATGTCATTGCTCCCCCAGCTCCTACCCTAATAGAACCCCTGACTCTTCCATGCACCGCTGCCCTTCACCACCCAAATAAAAAAAAAAAAAAAAAAAAAAAAAAAAGGAAAAAAAAAAAAAAAAAAAAAAAAAAAAAAAAAAAAAAAAAAAAAAAAAAGAAAAAAAAAAAAAAAAAAAAAAAAAAAAAAAAAAAAAAAAAAAAAAAAAAAAAAAAAAAAAAACCCAAAAAAAAAAAAAAAAAAGGCAGCCTCCGCACTGTCACTCACCGACCCCACCCTACCTGCATCTAGCCCACCCCACTGTTTGAACATTAGTTACAATATAAAAATAGCTCTAATAATTTTTAGCAGGTACCACAAAATTCTGTACACATTTAGTGGATAAAGTGATTGCTATTTGTAATATATATGCAGATTCCCGCCAAGACATTTGCATACAAATTGTTGGTATTATCAGATTTAAACAATATAAGTTTGAATTTCTGGGAGAATTAGGGGATATCCCCTCATTTTTTTATGCCTAAATGCATTTCTTTTTCACCATCCGTACTTCTTAGCAATATTACTTATTACCAACCTCACATTTTTTTAATGTCGCTGATGGCCAATCGAAACCATTTGTTCAAATATTTCCACGATTTAAATATACCTTATTTTGAATAATGTACTTAAAGTCCAAATTTTTGAAATCATCTATGGAACCTTCGTCAATCCAACTCTAAATTTTACACCATAAATACCCTAGCCCATCTTTAATGTCTCATTTCCTTCGAGTTCATTCTGAACTTTCCGAGCATAGTGGCAGAATGGGAAAATATCTATTTTCGGTATAATAAAGCAACACAATTTCGGTCATTTTCCAGAGTCTTTAAATCTCAATGAGTTCTGATGTCATTAAAGCCCATAAGGCAAGTGAGGCGTCAAGGATACTAGCTCCACCTGCCCCAAGTTAAACATACCCCTAAAGTTCTCTGCCTTCGTATTCATATCAAATGCATTTTGCTATCACATTATTTCAAGGTTTGCCAACCAAATAAGTAGTTTGAAATAGGTGGTGGAAACTGTTTGAAAAAAAAAAAAGCTGCTTCATTTACCCTCAGAGTAGAGAAAAACTAACTTACCTAATTCTACCCTAGTTACCCTTCGTACGGTAAGCCCTTGGACGCCATTGAATAAATGAAGTGTAATACAATACATTCAACTGTTTTTAAAAGGGGGATGCCCGATTTAAGTTTAGTTTTCATCTTGATAGAATGACCTTTACCCTAGTCTAAGTAACCTAGTACATTCGAATCCATTTTTCATTAGCACTGGGCATTATCGACCAGCTGATCTCATGTCCTAGTTCGTTGTATTGAAGTGACGACGGTATTGAATAACTCGAAACTTTGCAGGTACGAGACCAAAATACCGCCAATATGCACTCAAAATCATTTAGTCATTCTTGCACATGCGTTACATACTGTTACATACCATTTTGTTTTAAAATTTGAATATCACAATTGTAAATTAGAGAAGAAATATGAGGGATCGTTTCTCAACCAGCAGATTAGTCCCGAATGAAAACCGGAAGCAAAATGACAGATGTTTAACAGGTCTACACGACGGTAAACAAATGCACACCAACGATGAACAAATCCTTTCCAACACAATATTCGACGCTGCCGGCCAAGCCCATACCAAAAAAAGTAACTAATTGATTGCGGTATATGTGGGTATTAAGTATTATGCGTGCCTCCTATTAAAAGTTTGGCCTTATCCCAAAAAGTGAAGAGTGAGCTAGGTCTATATAATCGGATAATTTTGAAATCGGCCTACCAATTCAGAAATAATCCCTTGCTTTTTGTCTTAATTAAAACAATGACGACGGCTAATTTGTGATTTCGTGGCTACCATCGTCTGACAGTCCGTGAAATACGGCCAGTCGGCCACATAACCACACGTCGATCGCGTGAGAGCAATGAGTAACAGGTGCACACAACAAATCGTACTAGAAACTTCTCCTTCCGAAGCAATTTACTCAAACACGCACCAAAAAAAAAAACAAGCGGGCAAGAAACCCCTTCGTAAATGGCATCTAGTCAAGTTATGTTAAAGAGGAGCGCCCGGACAAATTTTTGCTCTAGCTTCTCCGCAGAGGGTGTGGCTTAAGCCTTAGCATCTTGTCAAGGCAATATAGATCAACGGGCGCAAAAAACCCCGATGCTAGTTTCGCCGTGGCGTGCATACTATCACGTGAGTCCTATCGATTATTATCAACGATACGGTTTGTGAAGGTAATAATGAGCGAACTCCACAAAAATGTCTATTTTTCCCGAATAGTTAAGTGAAAATTGACATCAACATCTCATATTGAAATCATAGATACACATGCTTGCATGGACCGTACTGAGGTGAGGTAAAATAAAATTAAAGATAAGTTACCTTCTGCAAAGTTTAACTTTGCTGAGTTCATGAAAAATGGCTAAGTCATTTAATAACAACGTTCTGTAACTCAGAACCCTTAAGTCCTGAGTTACCTGTTACTGTAACTACCTTTCCCCAGAACCTCTCTGTAAAGTTTTGCACCGATATTCCAACCCATTTTGATGTGAGAGCCTAAAAACATGATTTGTAATCCCCATTGAGTACTGTGGTAAAATTGGCACCAAAATGGGCCCACATTTTCGCTCAAACATCCAAACCGAGCATCTTTATTCCTATATTTCGCAGGTACCGACAGTGGCTTATATGGGATGTACACTGAGATACAAATTGCAGTAATTGAGGCTATCCGTGTTTCAGATTAGCGGCCATCTTCGGGGGTTCAACAATACACTCACCCAACCAAATGCAATTGGTCCAGGTGCCAAGGAAGTTGAATGGATAGCTCTCAGATTACTTTCCTGCAAAGATGGCCCGCTATCTGAAACACGATCACCTCTTATTCGCTTCTTTGTCAAGGAAGCTAGTAATCATAAATATAACAGAAGTGGCATAATCACCTTTAAAATATCCAGGCAGCAAATCCGATTGGTTACTTGCAAAATCACATTTAATAAATATTCTTTGTCAGCCAATTATAATTATCTGGAGCACTGTGACAGAGCTGAAGAGAGTGGTTGACAAACAACTCTTTCTATCATATTACAAAATGACTTTAATTTCATGATTTACTTTTCACATTTCACATCAGTTATCATTTCATGAAAGCAGTGCCATGGATCTTTGGCAGGTATCTTAATTGATTAGATCATGACCATTTTATTGATGCCAAATAAGTGGGTTTAAAGGTACTCTATAGCTGTTACTTTTGGGATTTTTTTTTTTGTCTATCACAAAAATATATTAATTAATGTAAAACATTACATTTATAACGTTGGACCTTCTGTAAAAATATGGGCAGCTCATGGAACTTTAAAATGGAAAACAGTTAAAAATGTAAAATTATGGATTGAAGATAATAGCTTTTATGATTTGTTTTGACATAGCTTAATCTACGTACCGTGTATCCATCCTGGCCCTTTGAGATGGATCCAGTAGAAGGACCTCTAATAGCCAAAATAGGCTTATTTTGCATGATCGGAGGAGGAAAAAATCTACCCCCAAGAATACACCACTGACTGGGTCATTTATCAAGAGAAAATGCCTACTAATTATCCAAAATGCCAACACAAGAAATTAAAAAATAGGCAACATGACACAAATAACAACAAGCACAGAATGTACCACAAAATTTGTATACTGTGTTGGTGGAAGAGACTATAATTACATGTTTTGGTAACTGTGCTTCTGGATAATATGATAACACTGAATGGGATTAGGTGGTTTGAAGAGGCTGATAATTAGATATAGAGTGCTTAAATTGCTCTTAGAAATTATTATAAACGAAATGCAAACTGGCATTTGGCATGAATGTGGACAATAAACAACCATGCATGGTAAATCAGAGGGTAATTGAGTCCATCCCACATGCACCATTTTGGGAATTTCCACTTCATAGGTCAAGGATCCACAAAACTCCTAATTTCAACCATCAAAAAAACACTTTTACACTTGTTTTAGCCACATGTGCAAGTACTCAAATGTGTTTGTCATGATCATGAATGTCTTGTAGTGTTAACTTGAACACTTTTTATCCCTTGTACTAACATGTGTTCAGTAGAGTATAGGTACCTTGCAATGCATTGTGGGATAATTCAAAACACACTCTGGTGTAAAGATCATCCTACGCTACTTTGTCAAGAAGGATTCCCTTAATATTAGGGATTCCTAAAATTATTAGAACATACCGAACACCTTTTCTTACTATTAACCAATCCAAATTCCGATGGATACAATAGTTACCTATAGAAAAGCAATAGACAAAACAAATATATTGCACCTCAGAAATTCTTGTTTTTTTTCAGACAATGCACAACTCACACGTGACAATATCAATCACATGATCAAAATGTATCTGTAGTCAGCAATGAGGTGTGTATGCTGGTGGTGCATGCAGGCATGTGTGTGTGTGTGTGTGTATGGGTGCAATGCATGTGTGCATAGAGTATTGCATTTGTATCAGCTATACCTAGGCGTCGCCGCCGTTCCATTATTCTGATAATGTAAGGTTACCATGGGAAAAAGCATTATGCGGAGTCTAGGTTCCATACAACTAATAGCATTATGGCTGATGGTCTGAGTTTATTGGTTGCTCCTTGTTTTTTTTTCTTGTACGACAGTACTACCATCCTACCACACTGCAGTGTTTGCCAGATTTGTGGGGTTTTTTTGCTCATTTTTATGGGGCCCATTTGACTATTACGGGGCCAATGCAGTAGTTTGTACATGTACCATAAGAAATTTACAAACTTAACTTTACAGATCGTGATTAATTTTCCCTACGAACTTCATTCACTACAATCTCGTATATGTCAAACATGAGTTTAACTAAAAAACCTCTTGACAACACTTTATACCTCCTTGTAAAATTGACAAAACTGGGCAAATTGTGAAAAACATTAAAAATAGTTTTTCGCACAAGAAACAAAATAAATTTTAAAAGCTGGCAAAGAGAATTAACTAAATTCTATTTAACAACTACTTTCCAAAGTTTGGGTACCATAAGCCCTTCCCCTCAGATGTAAATATTATTAACTCAAAAAATTATGGAAATTGTTTGAACAGTTTTTAAACCTTAAAACTAGAAACTGAAATTTTAATCTTGACTGAAGCAATTTGAGTTTCAAAACACATTGGTTGAGTTAATCTGATATTATAGCTATTTTTCTAAGGAACATAATAGCTAAAAATGCGTCATTACTTCATAGAACATTATATTATTACATACTTTGTGGCATCATTTTCAGTTAATAATTTAAAACAGCCTTTTGAAAAAATACAAATAGTTTCTACACATTATGTATTTGTTTTATGAAACATTCACGCACTGTTGAACCAAAATTATGTAATATTAAAAGTTTACCAAAGTTTGTTTTTGACATTGCCCCCCAGTTTTCCCAAAAAATTTCACTTTTTCCCCATTTTACCCCCCCACGGCCAGAGAAGGAGGGGATGACGCAAAAGTTGTGGCAGCAAAAACTTTCTTGGGAACATTTTTGGACAAAGGTAGTTTTTAAAAAAAATATGGCCCAAAATGCTGATTGTTGCCAAAATTGTGTGATTTTTTTTTTGCCCCACAACTCACTGTTTTTGCCCAACTTTCATTCCTCTTCTGGCGGGGGGGGGGGGGGGCAATTGGGGAAATAAAAAAAATAGGGGTGGAATTGCCTGCGCCACTGGTGCCACCACGGAAAAGTTGGTGCAACCTCACCCCTATCAAAATAGCCTTGGCACTGCCTCTGTAGCAACGAGGCAGGATTATAACCTTATTTACAATTGATCATTTTTACTGAATTTCCTATTTCCTAATAGGAAATGATTAATTTCATATTAATTATTTTAAAGGCTGACTCAAGATTTCTACATATAATTTTCTGTGTATTTATAAAAATAGTCCACTAGAACTAAAGATGTTTACCTAAACATGCTCATTCCTAAATTTGAGATGACTCGGATTTTATTTTGATGAAAGTAAAAATTATGTATATATATACAGTACATAGGATATTGTGTGTAAACAAAAATTCCAGATCAGGCATTTCATTACAAAGTTGTGATTTTCCTATGGTTAAGAGTATGATTAATACAACTATTCTATTTCACACAGTGATTAGTATTTGGTCAAGCATTATGTATATGCATAAAAACATATTGTTAGAAAATTCAGGCACCATCCGTGGGAAATCTCTGAGTCAGCCTTTCATGATACAGATCTCAATGTGTTTTAATGCGATGATACAGGGCATCTTTTTGATTTTGCATGGCCTATCAGCCAATTATCTGTTTCGGTGTAGATTTCTATGCTTGCCATCATGAATTTTCACTTTTTGGTACATGAAAATCAACATGGTGGCTCTTTTTAGTCCTCTTAAACAAATCCCCCGCCGTCGGGATGACGTTCCCCTTACCACATTTTTTGCCCCCTCAAACACAAGGCTGACCCTACACCACTGACTCACACAGTCATTATAGCATTATGAACTATTTCAAAATTGGGCCTAGGGAGGGTTGTCAAAAAAGTTCATCAAATCCAAAATGGCTCTTTCAAACGTGGCATAATTTATCCACCAATTCCCACCAAATGGAGACTGTTTCATTAAAGGCCGAACTCAGAATTTTGAATACAACTTTGTTTGTGCCTAATTTCAAATAGTCAACTAGAACGAATATAATCCCTAAATCGCTCAATTCCAAAGTTTGGATGAATTGGATTTTCGTTTTGATTAGTAAACATGTTGTATAGCATAACAGTACATACGATATGGTGTATCAAACAAAAATTCGGTTCTGGACTTTTATAACCAAGTTGTGATTTCTATTGAAGGACTCGATTTGAGCTTAGCTATTTCACCCAGTAATTAGTATGTTGGACAGCTTATGTATGCAGAAAACAAAATTTGTCAGTAAATTTGAGGTGTCATCCTCTGCAAATCTCTGAGTCGGCGTTAAGTTTGTCTGCATATTCAGAAGTAAAACAAAAATTATTATAAGTACTGAGTGTCGGATATGATTATAACTTTGATCTGCAGTCTGCTCAGAGTTTAAAGGGCAATTTTTTTACAAAATATCAAAATGATGCAGTGTGTACCATATTCAGATGAAAGTGAAAATTAATCAACTGAGTCCAAACAAACCTGTCTTAATTTTTTTTTCATTTGGAAGCCCGGCTTTTAAGTCACCAACTTAGGTGCTAGAATGCTACAAATCTACTGGGGTTAAAAGGGTTACAACCTATCCAATTCTAAAACCCTTTTTCGTAAAGCTGAATCCACAGTAGTTCCTGAATACAGTTGGCCCACATAATAAATAGTGGAAACACTTGCCCTGCAAACTTTCACCTTTGGTTACCAAAGCAAACAACACAAAGACAATAAAAATATAATAACAGGAACATCAGTGCAATAAATGCCCCCTTTTATAAAAGGGGGGCTTCCGTAGAAAGCAGTGTTAGCCCTGAAGCGCTCGTAGTTATCTGAAATTGCACATGCCCAAGTTTTTCAAGATTTTGTGCGAGAGTGTACTTGAAAATGAATCACCGCCTGTGTCAATGCCACGCTGATGTATCGGCCCGGCGACGTAATCGTCAGGGCCAACGACGATGCCCATAGTATTATCAGCTTCCGCATTACTACAATTCAATAGTGTTCAAATCTGCCATAATCGTGTCGTGTTAAATAGCAAACATTGCGAGTTTGCATTGAAGTTTTCATGTTTTTGTCTGTTTTTGTGCTTCCCTTTCCAGAGCTATGTGGCCCTCCGGATACCATACAGCCTTACTCTTTCTCACAAACTTTACGTATTTTTCCTCATACATCGCCATTTTAAGCACAGCCATTTTTAAATCTTGTAACAAATTCCTTTGGTAATGTTAAACTCTACTCAAACAAATAATCAATGATTTTACATATACCACAACCCGTTTTGGTGTGTGTGTGTTTGTGTTGTTTTATTTAAGAGTATGCATTAGGCCTGTGTATTCCCTTAAGTTTTACCCTTCAATTATCTTAGTATTTAAATATGGCATTCATATTCCATTTCTATATACCACCTTATAAACAAGCAATGACTGATATGTTTCATGGTTGCCAAAAGCTTTTAATGGGCTAGGTCCCTACTTATTCGACAATTTTCATATATGAACTACATCTCCATACTTCTTCGAAACTGTTATATATGAACTACATTCGTTACAACTGCTAAAGCATCCACTTTTTTTGAGAGCAAATTGAACATCTTTGGCAAGAATATAGCCCCCAAAATTATCAATACTTTTTGATGCATCTCATTCAGTGTTACTAAGCATCAAGATTATAACTCCTCGCACTGCAAGAACTTCATTAGCCAGTGGATACAGCTAAAATTATGAATAAGGGGGTACCAATGGGGGACTGATATTACTCTGGCAGATTTAACATTTAGGAGTTAAGGGGTACAATAGAGGAGCTTAAAGAAATCTTAGATGCTGTGAGTAAGAAGGTACCAATGGGAGTCTCTTGTAGTGCTACAACCAGCACTGGATGGTCAAACTACTGGTTCTGAAAATATAGTTATACCAACTGATGATAGCATGCTGTCTACTGATGACAGCATGCTATCCACTGATAACATACAGTCTACTGATGATAGTCATTATAATATGCCATCTACTGATAGCATGCCATATGCTGATGACAGTATGATCTGACAAAAGCATGCTATCTAACCATGATAGTAGTAATAATAGTATGCTATCTGCTGATGATAGCATTCTACCAACAGATAGCATGCAATCTACTGATGATAGCATGCTATCTACTGATGATAGCATGCTATCTTCTGATGATAGCATGCTATCTACTGATGATGGCATGCTATCTACTGATGATGGCATGCTATCTACTAATGATAGCATGCTATCTACTGATAATAGCATGCTTTCTACTGATAATAGCATGCTTACTGATGATAGTATGCAATTTACTGATGACAGCATGCTATCTACTGATGATAGCATGTTATCTACTGATAGCATGCTATCTACTGATGACAGCATGCTATCTACTGATGACAGCATGCTATCTACTGATGACAGCATGCTATCTACTGATGATAGCATGTTATCTACTGATGACAGCATGCTATCTACTGATGACAGTATGCTATCTACTGATGGAAGCATGCTATCTACTGATGACAGCATGCTATCTACTGATGATAGCATGTTATCTACTGATGACAGCATGCTCTCTACTGATGACAGTATGCTATCTACTGATGAAAGCATGCTATCTACTGATGACAGCATGCTATCTACTGATGATAGCATGCTATCTACTGATGATAGCATGCTATCTTCTGATGACAGCATGCTATCTACTGATGACAGCATGCTATCTCTGATGACAGCATGCTATCTACTGATGATAACAGTCTATTGATGATACTAAGTTATTATATGTCATATACTGATAGCATGCCACATGCTGATGACAGTATAATCTGAATAGAATGCTATCTACTGATGACATGCTATCTACTCCTAGCATGCTATGATACTGATGACAGCATACTGCCTGCTGATGATAGCATATATATACTGATGACAGCATACTGCATAATGATAACAGCATGCTATCTGCTGATGACAGTAAACTACCTACTGGCAATAGTAAGCTGATCATAGCATTCTATACTCTAATCAAAGCATGCTATCAGCTGATCATAGCATGTTATCTACTGAAGAGATTTTTTGCTGAGTTGCATTGGTACTGTGAATGGTAAAGTTCAAAATTCTCTGTGTCGCAAAAGAAGGAATTTTGTAATAGACCTCTTCAAATAAACATCAGAAATGTTCGGAACAAAATACAACGTATGCGATCGTCCTTATATGCTCACAAATATTCACAAGCTCTACTCATGTAGGACTAACCCTGGTAATAACCCAGGTCTAAAGTTAGACTCCCTTTCAGAATACCAGCCTCTGTGTTTGTAACATCTAAACCTTAAATTTCAATGTGCAGGCTATAGAGTCCTATTGTGATCATCATCATGCATTTTATACCAAAACAATCAATATAGACAATAATAATAATGGTTGTTTATCCTTCTACAATAACCTGTACATGGTAGTCCTCAGCTCTGTGAATGATCAGAACACACATGTACAGTCAGCCCACATCAATAAAGCCACCACTATAAAATGCTACATGTATTGAGTTTGTCCCGTTTTATTGTCAATATTATTGACATTTTCTTCAATTTTTTATCTTGCCTGTTAATTAAAAATGGAAACAACTTTTACATGACCCGAGTTATCACATGAAATACTCATGAATCAAAAACAGTATAAGTAGTGTCATCTTGACTTGTATGAAATGCACCTATAGTAAATGTCCCTATTACTTTAATTCATGTATAGGAAGCCACAATCTATATCGTCATGTGAATGCAACAAAGTTGTAAGTGCAATAGCTGCCATTTGTCCGAAATTTTCACCAAACATACTATTATGCCAAGTCTTTGGTCAGTGGCTCTTGAAATGGTTCTTCAGGTGACAAGTCACCTGAAGAACCATTTCAAGAGCCACTGACTCAAGAAAAGAAATTGAAAGCTATCCTAATGGCATCCTAATACATGGCAGCACACAGACTTATCACATGGCAGCTATTGAACATATAAACTTATTGCACTTGAGCACTACCTGCCTTTCAAACAACATTTCTGATTGGCTAATTACATCAAATATTCATTTCAATACCCAATTGAAATGCAGCTTCCAAATATTTAAGCTTCAGCCCTACCACATTGTTATCATGTTGTTGATTGGCTCAAATAACCCCGTAACTTCCATTGTAAACCAATCGCAAGGCAGCACTTATGGGGTTAATACATGTACCGCACATGTACAACCAATCTAAGATAATTTTGGATGAGTTAACAAATTTCACCTGATGAAATTTTCACAAGTTAATTGTGTAGACATGTGAAATTTAATTGTAGTATATTATAAATTAAATTATTAGTAGCATTTTCCTTCAACTTTGCATGGTCAAGAACCAATTTGTAGTGTTTTATAATGGTGGTATATAGACCTAAATGCGTCAAATAGAAAAATATTGCGTGCATTTGCCGACTTGCGGTGCTTCATTTTGCATCCCATTTTATGAAGCCATAAAACACAGACAGAGTCAGATGCAGATTAATATCGCGGTCAATAAAACGTAATAACCGGGAAAGATAGCAATTCATCTTGTGCACTCACTACAACACATGTTCAAAGCACTTTTAGCTGCAGTCACTTTTGTCTAACCGCTTTATGTGTCGTTTACTATTGGTTAGGCAGTAAGTGACGTGATTACTGGATTTAAAGACTTTAGATTTGAATTTACCTGAAAGGCTATGACACATAACTACTTTTAAATGACTTTTAATCAACCAACTTGTCATTCTCTATAATTATGTGTAAAAGAACCACCCTCATGCACACTCTTAATAATAATAATAATATAAGAACTTGTAAAGCGCCTACTTGCCAAAGGATATACTAGGCGCATAGAAAGAAAAAAAACAGGAAAACTAGATTTGGAGAAAAAGGTGCATTTTAAGAAGCTTTTTGAAAGACATGATAGAATTTACTCTCTTGATGTCAGGAGGCAAGGAGTTCCAGAGATGAGGGCCAATAATGGAAAAAGCCCGGTCTCCAAAACTCCTATGTGACCATGGGACAGCGAGACATTTACCTGCAGCAACGGAACAGAGAATATGAGGCACTATTATGCCTATGTAGACTTGGTAAGGATAATGGTACATTTCTTTGATTATGATTCAATCTTTTGCAAGGCATGTATACATAGCTGTTTGAATGTTTAATTTATTAGGCCAAGAAAAAAACCGTGCCCATTTTTTTAAAATTGGTCTTTTAGCGCATTATTTTTTTTTTTCTTCTGCCAGGCAGAAGATTAATCCTGAATTGACCAAACCCTCATGCAGTTCTTATTGTGTGTATACAGCCCATCTATTGTTTACACTTCTCAGCTGTTACTGATACCGTCTGTTGAGTTCAAGAGTCTCATATTTCCATGCATGGCCATGGTCAGTGATATACATACCCTACTTGCGCCACTAGTGATAGTGACATTCCCTGCTTGCACTAAATGAGACTAGTCCTAACCTAAAGGTAGCTATGTAACAGTTTTTCTGATTGGTTGGGTCAGATTGCAAAATTTTGCTTGACAAATTAAACTGTAGAATGACTTCTATAGCCAATTTATATCCAAAATAATACTTCCAATGTTATAATATACAATTGTGGTACAGAATTACATTGTTTGTATGTATATTTTAACACTGATAGCATGGAACTATTTCATTAAGCAGACTAATATTTCATGTGTGGTAAACAGGCACAACTTTTGTACAGCAATGTATGACAGGTATTGCTACACAATAGTGATTTGGCCTTTGCACTAGATAAGAAGTTCCCTTTAAAAGGGAAATATGGTAAACTGAAGCCTGGTGTTCCATGCAATGCGATTTCTACTTCAAAATAATACCAGATGTATCAGAAAAAGTAACATGAAACTGAATGCCTTTTGTTTCACAATAAAGGTGGATCATTATGATTGATGCCGTGCATAGTATTCATTACAATATAGTGTTACAAAACTCAATTTATTGTTTCATTCACAAATTGTGCACTAAAATGCAGAAGATTGTCCTTTTTAAGGACTCGTCTTGTTAGGTTTTTGCTCACTTGAAATTTTTTTTTTGAAAAATTTTCAGAAAAAAAATGAAAATTTGGGGTTGAGGTGAAAGCTTACTTGAAGTTTATATTGTTTTTACATAAATAAACCAATATTTTTTGGAGGGGAGGGCGGCCAAGAAATCACAATTTTAGACGTCGCCATTGGTTTAACACATAAAAGTGAGATCTTGACGAAAAATTCTGAATTTTTTATATGTTGTCAGGGAATATTTTCTTATTCCAAAACCCTTGGAGTTGAAGAATCAACTCCACTGTAAGGGGTATTTCTTATTTTTTTTGTATGAACAACCGGATGAGGAAGAGTCCTTCGGGGGTCCTGTATGAACACGGGACGAGGACTAGTCGTATGTGGGTCAATGAAAATCCCATGACCGACCAACATTAAAGCACCAAAATCAGTTTGTGGTTTTCACTCCGTATTGCTGAATTCTTTGATATTTTGGGTGAGTTTTGCTATATTTAATGAGGCAATTGGCCGCCACCCGCCTGATTTTTTTGGTGAAATTTAAAAAACCATTAAAAGTGATTAATAGGCTAGTTTTTGTTTATTTAATCTCTGCATGGCCAATAAATGGGTAATCCACACATCCCTGCCTACCGGTATACCTAGACATCCGATCCGCCTTCCCCCCATCCAGGAACAACATTCGATTTATATTTCCATGTCCTCCGCCCAACATCAATTCAATACTGAAAATCTATTCCAGGAAGTAGTCTTTTAAAACATGTTTCAAAGACAAAGAACCCTCGTGACTTGTGTCCACAAAACCCAGAATGCATTCATGCTTGCTACAAAATCGTCTATCATAGCTAATGGCCAATATTACTAGCCATGTTTTTCATTATCCCGCAAACAAACAATTTTATCCTATGGCCTTAGCAAAGGTCAACTCAGAAACATGCCGCAGCTGAATTAAATATTCACACCGTAGAAAATTTCACACAGTACCCAATCATTGTTAAGATCCTGAAATCAGAATGCAAATTCATTTTGACGTCTTTCAAATCTACAACTCATGTCGTACTGGCTTTGCTTCAAACAACAGTGGCACTATTTAGATAGATGCAGAATTTTGGCACGAATTTTTTTTTTCAGCTGTGGTGACAAAAAATAACCTGACTAAATTTGTGTGGCCTGTGTGTGCACTAAGCCATGAAAGGTCAGCTTCTCTCCGTGGGTTTGCATCCCGCAACGGAGGACCCGAGATGATACGTTTTTTTTTTCCTAATTTAACACATCCTCTACTACAATTCGTATATATATAGCCCCCGGGTTTTTAAAGGAGCACTGGTAATAGTGTAGGTTGTAAAATGTTTTTTGTCAATACATGGGTATGGTGTTTTAAAGTAGTGTAATATTGAATAAATTAAAGGTGGATAACCGATAAAAGTGTTCTTCTTTAAAGAATGGCCTGCAACCCAAAATCCCATCTGCAAAGTTTCTTTCCTGCACTGATTTTCAATCCTTTAATGTTAGTGCCAAAAATGTGATTTTGTAGCCCCATAGAGTACTCTTAAAATTAATACTGGTCGACCAATTGGGCACATTTTCGGCCTCAACTCCCTAACCAAGCATCCTTTATTTTAATCCCTTGATTTGACAGGGTAAAATGGAAACATAGTAGCTGTCTTCACATACCCATTTTTTACCACTTCCTGTAAAATATGGGGTTCTGGGGAGAGGATATTAGCAAGTTAGGCCATGGCCTTTAGGTATTTTTTTTTTGTTAATGCACTTTCTTCAATGTTTGTATGCAACTTACATTTTAACAAACAGTTTTTAAAAAAATAGCTGGGGGGGGGGGGGGGGTAATGTTTTGAATGAATAATTGCAGGGTTTTCTCACTCACAGTAGCTAACCCCACAGTGTTATACATTAACTATGGTTAGTTGTCCATAGGGCCAAAAAATCAAGTTGTTTCTATAATATTGTCCAACCCACATTTAAAAATGGGTTTATTTATTTTTCTGAAAAGGTTTTGTACCCAGTTGCAAACCATATTTTATTTACTTTAAGATTATGTATATCGTTTTAAACACAAATATTGATTTGGGATCACTATTTAGAAAAAAATTAAATCTTAGGCAATTTTTGTCATATAAAAAATCACATTTCCTTCCAGTTTTCAAATAAAAAAATTGAAATGCAGCTGACTCCAAAAACTAAATGGCCCTGTGGCCTACTGGAAACAACTTGATCTTTTTTGGCCTTAACAACCCCTGAGGTCTACCCTACCGGCCGATTGATTGGTTATATATTGACTAGATACACCAAATAACCCAACAAACCATTTGGAGAAAACACCTTAAAGTTTGTACAGGAATTGGCAGTTCCTATTTTTGATTGGTTACTCAGATGTTATATTCATGTTATATCATGTAATGAGCCAATTAGAAGATCTGGTAAGAAGGTGGTAGACCTCATGGGTTAAATGAACTTACTTCCCTGTGCTCATTATTATAACTGATGCAATAACGGTATAGACACCCTTCCAAACATGTGCTGGTACGGAATGGTTCATAAATGAATACCGACATTCTGATTGCATATAAAATGATACCAGTCGCTACATTTTCTCTCATTATATCACTATGCTTACCACTGTGAAAAGAATTACAATTTTCAATCTTCTCATTTTCAACAAAGATTAACACAAAAAAAAGCATTGTTCGTTAAACCGTTCAGCAAGCAAGAGTTCCATCATGTACCCCTCTTTGAATTCTACATGTAAACATTTTTTTTGGGCATTTGTTAGTGTAAAACCCATAAATAAAAAGAATTTGTTTCCTTTACAATTTTGAAGGGGGTACATATGGAACGCTTCAAAAAAAAAAAGGATCCAAGCTTTCAAAATTAATCGGAGGTGTAACAAGGGGTCACTTTTTCAGAGGGGGAAAATTCCCAGTTTTTGAGGCAATGATTTCCCGTTGGAGCTGGTTTTTGATGCATATTTGCCTGGTTGGAAGTGAAAATTTCCTGGTGAGTATCAATCAAAAAAACAACACCCCCTCTATTTTTCCTCCCAAATCCTTTTGGTAATTTTTAACCCCAAACAACACTACTTTCCCCAATATTAGTATTTTCACACACAAAAACACTTTTCTCCCCTACTAATGATTCACCTCTAATCCCCACACCCCCCAATTTACAAAAACCCTTCATTCGGGAAGCCTCTCAAAACAACCGAACTTACATGTTGTACCTAGTACAGAATCTACCAGGGTTGAAAAAAAGGTTCACCTCCTTAAAGTGTGTGGTCGATCGAGTCTTGGATGGGACCCCCTGAGTTACCCAGAAAGTAATATCGATTTGATATCAGATGAAATGCCGTATTTTTCCTCATCGTCGTCCCTGAATTTGAGCCCTCAATCCATTTCATTCCTTCATTCCTTCCGAAGATCTTAAACAAAAAAACGCAGTTTTAGTTAGTGGTTAACCATCATATAAGCACAGGATTGAATAGGGGTTTGCAACATGCATATTGCATCTACATCAAAACCGCAAGTTTTGTTTCCCACGTTACTTGATGGGGTGGGGTGGGGGGGTTATTGCAAAGTGCCAGGCTCTCATATCAGCTAGAGAACCAATACACATAAATTCGGAACAACCACCTTAAGTGGCATAATTCTCCCATTTTGACAAACCTGGTCACATGTTGTGCTGGCTATACCAATGCAACCACAGAATAGCACATCAGCCTAATTAAAGGGTGCAACGAGTCGATTCACATCAGGTGTCCCCTAAAAAAATCGAAAGTACTGATTTTTGCCCATGATGTAATGCTTTTATCAAATATCCTCATCTGAAAAGATAATAATCTGAGAAATTTTTCTTCGATACAAAAATTGTGCACTTTTCTAAGTTCGTATGGAGCAAATACGAAATGCAAGCTATGTTTTAAATATGAAAAATAGCAAAAGATCAAATCACTTGTTTCTCTCTTTGACTACATAATCTGTAGCCAAATACAAGGGTAGAAGATTTGTCCTAACTATATGGAATTACTATTAGGACACAATATTTGGGTTCCTCAAAATTCTCTATTGGTAGCACCTTAATGTCAAGGCTGAAGATGCTATTGGATTTTACATATGACATACTGAATTGACTTAATTTTGTAGCAATACATTTTCAACAATAGAAAGGAACCAAAACCTTTTATTTGTGGTAATTTTTCATGTTTCTACGCTTTTGAAACCTTAAAGGCACTATCAGTATTTGCCCTCAATGCAGAAAAACAAAGAAATCATCAAAAATCAGATTTTTGCAATTTTTGTAACTATAGGTATCCTAAACATACCTAACCCTGCAAGTGATCGCGCAAAGGCAACCTAATGAGTACAAAATTGGATATTTTAGTCCATTCACTGGTACTGTTCGTACAGACACTACTACATGGGGATTCATATCTTTGAACACTGCTGTTTTCTTTCCCTTTTCCGTCTTTCAATTTAAAAAAAATTACCTTAGGAAAGTCCTACTTGACTTATCCTTCGCTTTTAAGCTATTTCCCATACAAACGCAAATTTCAAATATTTTTTATCTTTCGTGAATCACTGATAGTGTCTTTAATTTCACTGAAATGCAATGATTTTGATCCAACTTGTTTGATGGTCAACACACATTTCAGAAATTCTAAAAATAGTTTCAAGGACTTCCCGATGAAAACACCTTTCGTCGTGACGATAAAATTTTGAACTTTACAGAAGAGAAGAGCTTCTACTTACACACACACAAAGAAAGTATTTACAACATTAGTTTAAATGCAAAACATAAGCACTGAATGCATCAATGTCAAATTTGAACACAGAAAAAATGTGACTCGCCCCAAACAAGGAACATGTTAAATATTTTGTAAATTTTGAACAATTGTCAGAAAATAATCTGTATCAATAAAGCAATACTATAATATATGAAAATGGGTCAAGAATCAGGAATTTTTTTTTTTTTGGGGGGGGGTCTTACCACTTGTAGGATATGTTAGGATACCTATAGTTGTTACAGACATGATCAAAATCTCATTTTTTTAAAATTATTTTTTGATTTCTGATTTAGCAAATCACTGATAGTGCCTTCAACTCGACATACAATTTTTGGAAAGGTCATGTGATAACGTGTCCAAAAACATAAAATTCACCAAATTCATTAATATTTAGATATCCTGTCTTTGAAAAAGGCCCATATATCTCAAAACCCAATCCAGTAACCCACTCCTCATTTTGTAGGAACTGGTCACATTAAAAAAAAAATAGTTCCCCCGGAATGTTTGTTGTTTTTATCCACCGTTTTTGGGGTGTTTTTTTGGGGAGTGAATGGGGTCAAAGGTCATATGGGTCACCAGAGGTTAATCTGTGTATACCCTCTATTGCCCATGATATACTTGTTGTCGCAGCGTGCGACTGTAAAATCGCTAGTGAAAAAACGCTTGTAGTGTTCGGCCAATCGCTTCCAGCGATTTGGTCCATCGTTTCCAGCGTCAATGTCACTGGGAGCGTCGGAGCGATTGCATTGAATTCAAGTCAACTGGCTTGCGTCAAGTCACTTGGGTATGCTAGCGACTTATCGATTAGGTATCGGCAGTCGCTTTTCCAATCAGCGACGGAAGTGATGTCATAAAAAAATGCTACGCTCCTTGCGATTGCTTAGTATATCATGGGCATATGAGTCTTGGCCAGCGCTTCTTCTGAGTATGATGTTAAAGGGATTAGCAGCGATAATGCTAGAGAATCGAAAAAATATGGCAATGCATTTTTTTTACTTATAAATCAGGAATAAATGTGTACAATTCCATATAACTGCTTTAATGTAGAAACAAACCACCAAATAGTGCAAAAAATGAAGTATTTGAGGAAATTTGTTATACCGTCTCCCCCAAATAGACATAAAGCGACGGCGTCTCAAAATCTGCACTGAACAGCTGATTGTGGTCTACACCAGTACAGAATAAACAAAGATCAATAATTTTTTGTGTTTGAGGTAAAACTGTATTAATCATGGTGCACAATATCACGCTGAAAATCTGTGATATTCACCGGGAAAGGCTTTTTTGATCTCAAGTCGGAATTTTGATACGCACGTATAGAAATTACAGAATCAGATAAAAAATACTGCCTTGTCTTTAATACATGGATTTCAAGTCAACCACTTGCAGGTTATGTTCGCATATCCATACCAGTAACAAAAATATAAAAATATGAATTTTGATGATTTTTTCGATGTTTCGGATTAGCAAATCGCTGCTAATCCCTTTAACTGATCAATGGTTAAAAGACTGAGTACAATAAAGTGCAGGGTTTACATTTTTATCACAGAGACACACACACATATACTACTTAATTCCTATGTGTAGCAGCTCTTGCAGCAGACGTAACAAAAAAGTATGTGAATGCAAGAATGTCTTAAGTGTAATAGCTGCCATTTATCAGAAATTACCATAGAACATACTGTTATGCCAAGTCTTTGGTCAGTGGCTCTTGAACCAGGCTCTTGAAATGGTCCTTAAGGTAACTGTGTCACCTGAAGAACCAGAGCCACTGACTCAAGGAAAGATAAATTCAAAGTCATCCTAATACATGGCAGCACACAGATCATGTATCACATGGCAGCTATTGCACTTACAACCTTGTTGCACTCACACGAAAAATGCTCATGGACAGCTTATGCTTGCTCCATATAATATCCATGAAAGAAAGGTACAAAGACAAGTCCCTTTCTTCCATTAAAACAAATACTCTTACATGTTACATTAAAGACACTATCAGTGATTTGAACAATATTTGAAATTTGCAGGAATAGCTTCAAAGTGAAGGATAAGTCTGTAGAATTCTCATAAGTTATCTTTTCCAGCTGTAGAATTGAAAGAAAATGAAGAAAACGGCAGTGTTCCAAGATACGATTCTCCATTCAATTACGTGTTGTAGTAAGTGTCCGTTCGGACAGTAATGACTAAAATCTCCGATTCTGTCCTTATTAGGTTGCTTCTGGTCTTATCATTTGCAGGGTATGTTAGGATACCTGTACTTGTTACGTACATGCTAAAATCTGATTGTTGATGATTATTTCGATTTGCTGATTTAGCAAATCACTGATAGTGTCTTTAAATTGGCCAGTAACATGACATCCAGTAGCATAACAGGCAGGGGGTTGTCACCCAAGAAAGCTTTGACTGGGAAGAAAAGATTTGAAAATCATGCAAAATCAGCTCTTTTTGGCCTGCTCACAGAAATTTTCAACCTCCCAACTGGGAAATCTGCCTCAAAACGGAATTTTTCCCCCTTCTGACAAGTGACCACTGTTAGCTACTGTTACACCCCTGATGCACATCTAAGGGGAACATCATTTTATGCCAAACAAAACAAAAATCCTAAAACATTCCCACAAAAAAAACTTATTAATACAAAACCATCAGTATACCTACAAATAAAATGAATCAAAACAGGGTTTAGAGTTCCACCAAAAGGAAATGACTTATGCTATGCCCATTTCTGATTTGCATATTTAAAATCAAATTTTAATTACAATGGAAAATACATAATTTTTGACTGCATTGATTCTGTAAAGGACATTGAATTTGGCAAAGTGCTATCACATTAACATTAACCTTTCTTCAACTGACACAGGAGCTAGTAAAATCTCAAATTCCCTTGGCACAGTTCAGTAGATTTCATTCACCAATGTATGTAGAAAAATACACCCCTGGTTTTGGGGTATGAATATATGATACCCAGATCACAAGGTCAGTTAAGGGCAATGTATGATTTTTATACAAGTACAACCCACTGAACATGTCCTTGGTGGATGACCTATGTTAATCATATTGTGAAGCCAGCAAAAGATGATGTTTGTAAAAATAGATCTAGAAATGCCCATTTCAAGAATTTGAGTATGGTCATATCACACCTTTTATGTCCAGGTATCCTCTAGGAGGATAGTACTATGGCCATTAATCCACCACAATGGGCCCGGAACATGATATTTCATTGCAATGCGTCCTAGGAAATGCATGCGTGACTGAGGGGCCAAGAAATAGGTACGGTTTACCCACGTGTCACGGACAAAGTGCTCAAAACGTATTGCATAACAAGCCCGGAATGGCACGGAAACATTTTTTTAATGCATGGAAAGTAGCTTTTTTTCTGAATGGCTTATTAAAAAACCACAACTTTTCTATTCAAAGCATCAATTTGTATTAGAAATGTGATATGTGATTGACAATGAAGTGTGAAAGTCATCAAAGCCATCATGTCCCCTGTTAAGTTCAGGATCCTATTCCTTACTGTATAGAGAATATGCTTCATTTGGGATTGGCTATGGAGATACCGGGGATATTTGTTTCCGTTAGTAAGGTTCTGTGTAGGTTATTCCATTTGTGTATGGGTAAAGAGTGCGCAATAAAACTATTGGAAAATATGTTGGCTGTGTGCCTGCTATGAAAATTACACTATCCTACAAACATGGAGTATTGATAAACCGTGTTTCCCAACAGGGGGTCACCAACCACAGCTTTGGGGCAACGACGAGGCTAACTATGGAGAGAGAATAAAAAGTGGGTCACAAAGGTTCATTTGAATGATTCAGAAAAAGTAATCATAAAAAAACGGTTTTTATCCCTACCAAAAACATACCTCAAGTTGACCTAACAACCTGCTTTGGGAATAAAGATGAGGTTTTTTTTTGTTTTGGCATCTTAGATGGTGTCATAATGGATGAGCATCCAATATTTTGAGTGGTGATGCCGGCGCACAGCCGGTATCCACCACGATCAAAGATAGATGTCCATCACTATGGGACACCATGCGAAATGGCCAAAACCACAACAATCTCATCTTTTAAATCATTCTAGTTTCGAATTGTGAATTGTGCTTTTTCTCAAACCTAATTTTGTCAAAATATTAGTTACATAATTTCTTTTTTATTTAAGAATTGACCCCTTTGAAAACAATTTTCTCAATCAAAGGGACCAAATGTCCATCGCATGGTGATCACCCATTGGGTAAATTGCATTTGTGCTACCAATCGTGACATGCACGACGCGTATAAACGCGATGTTTGTGCGCGTTACATATTCAACTACACCGCGTCATTGCTGCATGCACTATCAATCTATTACCCAGTATGAAGGGCGAGCTTTGACCTTAAACCATGCCCACTGTATAAGAATGATCAGTATTAGACAGTCAATTGAGTAGACTTACTGTTGCAAACAATGACATTATAAGTTTGAGTTGTCCCAAGCTTTCATTGGTTCTCAGGCAAAAGATGGATTACATTGGTATACATGATCTGCATGCTAATAAATGTTCCCATATACAATGGATGGTTCAGCAATTCCTCTCTTCCCTTTCCCTCTGAGGTGTCAGGTTCGATTCTGTTCGGGACCTGTTCTCTGTGGATTAATATGAATGTGTTTCTCAATCCATACCGTTCCGCAGGTTTGTCTCGGGCATACGGTTTCCTCGCTTCTAAAAATTGAGTTTCTTGGCATATAATCCCATTCTGGTATTATGTTTCTCTGATGCCACTGTCGCCTACTATGGGGCCGCACAGCAATGAGCAACCTTAACGTGGGTATGTCGTACCATTAAAATAATTACAATTATATCTTAAAAATATGCTATGTTCACCATATGGCATGTGTTGTCTGCCGTTGCGTTTGTGAATGGGGCCAAAGTACATGAGGTAACCAAGGTCAGATGAAGTCACGACCATGTGGGTACACTACACAAGGGCCAATGTATCGAAGGGTCATGAAAATTGCATCGAATATGTGGATACACCAAGCAATTTTATAATTCTGATTATTTATGGGAAATGAAAGTTCCAATGACCTCTAGATGACCTTTGACCCAACTCATGAGAAGGGTAACTGTGGGGCACTACCCAAGAACCATGCGAGTGGCATGAAAATGTGTGCATTTATGGGCAATTACAGCGTGTAATTGTTTTAAGGTTAACATTTTGACCACAGATACACAACAAGATTCCTACTCACGGCGTAACCCAGAGCTTAGGCTACTCCATGTGTACTCTTAGCTCTACTCCAAGGGTACCCCCTTGATGCATTATTGATGCAGTACCTACAACTAAGTACTTGCGAAGTACACAAGCCACTGGGTGGATAGCAGCTATGTTTACTTAGCAGTACCCATCCTATAGTGTACTCTGCAGTTGCCTGCTAGGTGACTGACAGGTACCCATGTAATCCCACCAGTAGGTTGGAGTACCTCTGCAGCTACTTCACAGGAGTACCTTCACAGGTACTCCCCTACTGGCTGCCTAGTAGGCAGCACTTTGGACCATAGAGGGCGCCAAACATTCTATTGTTATTTATGACTTTCTGACCATTTTCAAGCTTAGTAACATCTATATTTGAGTTGAGCATCACCAAAAACCCCTATATATGACATTTTGTGTAAAACGTATAACATGTGTGACCAAAATGTTAAATAATGGATAAAATTACTAAAATAATCACAGAGAGCTCAAAGCTCATTTGCATGGGAGTACCCACGCAGGTACTCCAGCATGGGGTGACTAGTGGTTAAGCTACTGCGTGTGTACCTAGGTTGATGATTACCCCCACTTTTGCGGCTGGTGATGTGGTACCCATGCGGGTGGGTACTCAGTGGCTACTTAACAGCTACTTCAAAGGTACTCCCATGAAGAAATTGGTTGTATACACACACAGTAATAAAAAAGCAGTCCCTATGTGCCCTCTTACAGACGACACAAAAGCAATGGAAGCCAAAAAAGAGACTTCTCTTGATTTCACATCAAAATGGAAAAAAACATGGATTCAACAAAAATTAAAGGCAAACGCTATTCGCCGGACTAGTCTGGCGAATTACTGTTGTGAAATCTATTTACCGGACAAACTGGACTTAGTAATATTTCTCTTTACTCTAAAATAATATTGAAATACATTGATTTGAAAAAGGCCATAGTTGGATTGAACCTGTGATACCTGCATTATAAATCGATACTCTTATCCACTACAATAGCGAGGGAGGATGTGGGTGGTGATTGATTTTAATCCTACATAAGCTTTACGGAATAAACCGATAATACTATATAAATAGCGCCCGCATAAGTTTGTCCGGTAAATAGATTTCACAACAGTATTCGCCGGACTAGTCTGGCGAATAGTCACTTCCAAAATGAAAACAGACAAACTCGACCCTGAATCACATCATTAACATCTACTTGCCAACACTATTTGACATGATTTAAATAGCTGTATTAAAGTGCTATACAACCTGTTGTTCGGTGCTTATTTTAAACAGCTGTTCAAACCATACTATGTGATGTAGGGAACACATTTTAAATCGGTTTCTTTACTTTTCCTTCTATCACAAACATGCACCCCTATTTCAAACGAACAAGTCACGCAATCAATAAACAACAAACAGCCGCGACCTTACACGCATCATGTACAGTGCACTTTGGAACTAGCGCACAGCATGTACATGCACAAGCGTGTTCATCACTGTTTAACAACGCATGCCCATGTAGTAAAGCAATAGACGGAGTTGTTGAATGTTTTAATGTACACTATTAACAGTATATTTTCCATGTATTGTAAAAAATACTGCAAGTTAAAACTTGCAAGATCCCCCTGGCAAGGAGCAAACTGGAAGGGAACAAATTATGCATATTAATTAGCTCATTAACATACCTAATTTGCATACTGTACACCAAAAATGCAATAAGATTGAGAACTCTTCAACCTCCTTCCTTCTACCAAGTTACAACATTATTATCTTATGGGACTTCAAGTATTGGCAGTTGCATTTTGACAAATTTAAAGGTGCAACGAGAGATTTCAAGTCGTCCACATTTTCTGTGATATGTAGTGATTTCATACAGATCAGACATGCAATATATTCCCTGCCATTTATTTGACTACAGAAATAACTTAAAATGGAAAAAGGTGATTTGTATATGCTTATATTTCAATAGAAAACATAGGCTGAATTTCGTATTTGCTCCTATACGAAATTAGAAATTTCACAATTTTGGTACAAAAGAATCAGTTCTCACCTTAATCCTTTCAGATGGGGATATTTTTGATAGAAAGCTTTACACCAGTGCAAAAATCAGAATTTTCATATTTTTTTCGGGACACCTGTTATTTTAAATCTCTCGTTGCACCTTTAAAGGAATGCCCCTTTAATTAGCTCATGTGCATACCTAACCTGCATATATCATGCACTTACAATTCGCTGAAAAGATGTATGTAATGATGGGCTCCCCTATGCCCTTTTAGGCCAAGGGGATAAAAAAGCTCAATTTCACAGCAAAGAATTTTGGTAAGACCTCACTTTTTAGGGCAAGAAACTTTCGTGAATTAGAATCAAGTCTCCCATTTGTATGTGTAAAAGTCAACTTTTCATCAAGCTTTTTGGATTTTTTTTTTAAATTGAGGATTTCTTTCATTTAAAAGCAAAATTAGAGAAAATTTGGTTTGGCATATTAACCAGGAATTATACATTATTGCATATTGTGACTCTGACCTTTCCATTTCTCGTAGATGAATGTGTAGATATCCTCAAAATAAACATAATCCAAAACTTTCATTTGAAATGGATGATGTATTTCAGTATTAAGAATAAATGTTCATTTCATAGTTTTGATGAATTCCTATAGACTGGGGCATCTCAGCTGCGGCCCCTAGATACATAGATAGGCAGGGAGTCAAAGGGGTCAAAAGGATCATGCACAACCCCAGGTCTGCAGGCCAATTGTATCTAAATAAAGAAAAAAATAATTCTTCAAATATATAAAAATGCAACAAAATGTGTCAAAAGTAGGTTTAAAAGTATGATTTTTCACGGGATTTATCTCAAACACACTATTATAAATCTGCCCTTTCTTGCCTGTCCATATGGAAATTTTCATCTCCAACCAAGAAAATATGCCTTCAAACCACCTACAACCAGGAAAATCTGCCTCAAACCAGGAATTTGCCCCCTCTGGTGTAAAACTGTTTTACCTTAATGCAAGTCCAAATCTATCCATGTCATATGTTAAGGAATTTTGTACTCTACTGGAAATGTGCCCATGTCCCTTTAAAGCAGTAGATATCAGAATTAAACATTTTGCATCACATCTCAGGAGCAGAAACTCCAATTACTACAAGCAAGGTATCATTGCAAGGCATAAACATTGTTCTTAAACAAAAATAATATTTCAAAAACTCATTTTTTGACACCTGATAGCTACCTGTAGCCTACCGTGCAATGAGTCATGTATTCTTAAATACTCCAGGGTAAAATAAATCTGCACTTATTAACTTTAAGAAATAAAACAATGGAACAGAGTTTGATGAACCCTTATCATATATCAAGAATATTTCTTTTGCTATTATAGCTCTCGGGATTATTCTGTGACAAAACAGCATTAAGAGTTCATTCGCAATATATGCCATTTTCAAACATTTTCAGACTAGACCACCAACATGTTGTGTATCAAAGAGTGTAGTGATTCCATCCCATGATGCACCAGTTTTGGGAAATTTCACCTCAATAGGATCATGTGAGCCCACAAAAATCCTTTTCTTAACACATAAAAACCCTGACTTTTGCACTCATTTTAGCCTACAAAGCACTAGTACTTCAGGAAATTTTATCATGATCATGAAAGGTACATTTCGCAATCCCACAGCCTCCTCCCCGAATTACCTACAAAAGTTGAGACTTTATATCATCTGAACCGTTGGCCCAACAGTATGTATGTCTAATCTTACATGCAAATTCAATCTACTCTGGAAGAAACGAACAATTTTGTATTTTCTGTCCGTAAACAGACACAAATTACAACACAGTGGTCTATGGGGCACTGCACTGTGATACATACATTTGCTCAATACATCAAAACCCAGAACTAACTGAAATTTTGGAAATAATCTTTTCGTGTGCATATCTAGTGAACCATAAACACAAAATGAGGTGCTGGGATCACAAAATACACCTTTAAATTTCTGGAACACTATCCCTAAATACTGACATGTGTTTAGTACCGGTACCGTGCAGTGTAGAGACATTGCAATGCATTATGGGAATGGTTCAAAACACCCTTTGGTTGTGCATATTGCTGGCTTTTAATTGATCAAAGTTGGAAGAGGTTTCACACACTTATTCCAAATATGGTCATGACCAAGTCATAATGTTGGAATTTTTTGACAATTTTCGCAAAAAAGGTAAACTGTTGACAACACTTGGCACCTAGATTGCAAAGGGGGGGGGGGGGCATAATACATTTTAAACTGGCTTGCTATAGTTTTGGATAATTTTCCCATACAATTTGGACAATGTATTGGTAATCACAGCTACAATGGGTAATGGTGGGGGGTCGGACATCCCAACTTAACAGCAAACAGTGAATTCAAATCGGCATAAACATCTGACGTAAACCCAAGGATAGTCTTTTCAAAGACTTCGGTAGGAGGGCGCTCTCACCGCATATAGGATGGTTACAGACAAAGACACGGATCTAAACGCTATATGCACATATTGAAATCTAATTTACAACATTATTTGAAATTACACTGTTTGCAGCGGGTTAATCCACTAACCCCAAAAGGATGTTGAAGTCAATAATTTATTCCAAAATATCATTGCTTTACGAAGATTTATTGAACAGAAGTTTTTAGAGGTGATTTTGTAATGTCACTAGGACCAAGGCTGCCGTAGAAGTGCATTGTAAGAATTTACCGTATGGAAATGCCCAAATAGAGCAGGTCATGTCCTACACCACCCATGCTATAAAGGGTTGCACTGTCTTAGGTCACGAGTAAGAAATTCCTCACTGAACCGTAAGACTGCCTATCAATTGGTATAAAGAATGCCAATCATTAAGAGACCAATCAACATTGTAAGAATTAAGGTATCATGAAAGATTAGGAGAAATTGATTTTTAAAGAGCTAATGTAATTGGTAAACTTAAATGAATAGATTCAACTCATATTACCCTCCAAAATCTTCCTCTGAAAAGCAATTATTCAGTATCACGGCCCAAAACTTTGGGAACTGATCTTCAAAATCCATCACAACAATTACAAAAACAAAAATATTTTAAAGCAAAAAATGAAGAACCATTTCTAATCAACAGTACAATTCTTAATAATTTCCCCAAAGTCATTTTTTTCCCTCATTTATTCTTCAGTTTCATTTCTATCTTTACTACTACTTGTTCTTCACATACAACCTATTCTTACCCTTGCTTCCTCATTATGCGATTGCATTATATTGTGTGTTTTTGTTGTTCTTTGTTATGTATATTTACCTATGTAATTATTTTATATCAGCCCCTACTGTGTCATTTATTGTAATGTTGAGTATATTTTACTTGTAGATTTACAGGGCCAGCGATATCTATAAGCCCCTATAGGGGGTGTCCATACTGGTCCGAGCATACTCATATCCCTCACCTTTGTCACTTTTAGCACAGTTGCAATGGACACTTTATATATATTATTATTTATATACTGGTTTATTCATTTCTGGTCAGTGAATGTTTATGCTGAAACATTGAATATTGAATCTTAAATCTTGAATCTTAGCCAGTCAGAAACACAATGTCATAAAAGATAGTAACACCAAGGGGGCTCCAAATTTATCTAAAAGTTTTAGAAAAATTGAGGATTAAAACTGTAAGCAAACATACTTCCATTGTTGCAAAACATTAAGTAGGCCAGGGTTGACACACACTCTCTTTTTCTAAGGATATGAACCTTATCTTCAGCATGATAGCATCAACATTGCTGCGATGAGATCACGATGACATTTTTCCCGAAAGCTTATCAGTCAAAAAAAGTCATCTCGATAGAATAATATTTATCAGACGATTGATCCTTATCTTTTGAACTCAGGCACCTGATTACATCATAGATAGCTAACATTGTCGTTGTATTATACCAAAAAAATACCTCCAGGATATTGTATAGAGCAGGCCAATTACAACGCAGGCATTCTCCACGAGTCATTCATCATTCTCGCCATGTCAGCAGTTTATAGATGCCTGGCTAGGGCTAGCGCAACTAGCTCAACGTGAGTCAGTATTTATCACAAGGTAAGAGGGGCCTCAATAGGCCGGTTCCATTAAATTTTCATCGCGTTTTTGTTTCAGAGCACGTTCGTCCAGAATGGCACAGGTTGTATGTATTATGTCACAGAGCTATGAGTTCATCAAGATTTTGCTCGTATTTTTGAAGCATTGTATAAGTGTTTAAATATTGAATTAAAAAAAAAATTGAATTCTACAGAGTATGTGTGCTATCATCAAGATTTTTGAAGTGATTCCAGTGCTGTATTGCCATTCATATTATCAATTTTGTATGCAGGCTTGGTTTGCGACACTGTATCAGAAACAAAAAATGATATATTATTTCACCGCCACCAATTGTACAGTGTGATGAAGCAAAAAAGCAAACCTTCGAAATCAGTATTATTTGAGTGAGCACACTCTCACACACACAACACACTGGCCATGGCTGAGGCTTCAGGTCCATGTACTGCACTGTGTACACTATTCTCTGCTCATAGAAACGGATAACCTTGTTGCTATAAATACCACGACCAAAATTTTTCTCAAATTACTTTTTCAGTTAAGCCTCAAAAAATCATGATTATCGTAAAGTTACGCGAAAAAACGGAAAAGTCTTTAATAAAATGGAAAAGGAATTCATAGAAAGACTGTTTTTCCTGTATGGCTGTGGCAATTCTAACTGGGGGATACCAAAACTGTTTATTGGCCCACTCTTGTAATCGTAAAAGTCTAAATGCTATAGAGTTTATGTCAATACACCTTGGTCACCACATAAGAAGGGATACATAATATGAAAAACAAGAGTTAATATCTTAAACAATATATCTGCCACATTTTTTTGAAACACACATTCATGTACAATAAAAACTCGGCTTCAACACTTATAGTTTAATGCCATATTTAGTATTAGTATGTAATATTCCTGTATCATGGTACAAATTCAATATCTTCACAAGCAGTGGCGTAACAGGCACTGCCCGCTCTGAGGGGCAAATTTCCAGTCTGGGAAATTTACCCTCTCAGAGGGGTCAAAAAGGCCAATTTTTCCGGTCGAGAGAGCTAAAAAAAAACGGTGATTTAGCATGATTTTTGCAATTTTTTACCGGCCAAAGTCGTCACGTCACAAGACAATTTTAGTTCTATGGGTAAACAAATTATGACCAGTGGCGGGGGAATTGTGACACAAACAAGTGGGGGAATTTGAGAATGACATTCCTGGGAAAATTTTGATATTGGAGGGAAATTGTGATATTTGAGGGAAAAATTTTGATATTTGGAGGGAAATTTTGATATTTGAGAGGGAAAATTTTTGAGATTGCGAGGGAAATTTTGATATTTGAGGGAATTTTGATTTATTTGGAGGGAATTATTGTCATTTAAATGAGGGAAATTTTGAATCCTTGGAGGGAAATTTTGAAATCTGCGATGAGAAATTTTGCCATCTTGCGAGAGAGAGGAGAAATTTGAAATCTTGGAGGGAAATTTTGTAATCTTGGAGGGAAATTTTGCAATCTTGGAGGGACATTTTGAATGAATCTTGGAGGGAAATGTTGAATTTGGATTGAGAAATTTTGCAATCTTGGAGAGAATTTGCCATCTTGGAGGGAAATTTTGCAATCTTGGAGGGAAATTTGCAATCTTGGAGGGAAATTTTGCAATCTTGGAGGGAAATTTTGCAATCTTGGAGGGAAATTTTGCAATCTTGGAGGGAAATTTGGATTGTGTTCCCAGGAAATTAAGCATTTTTTCCAGCCCTGCAAACATATTTCTCATATTATTAATATGTACCATCAGAATCAACTGAAATTTGAGACACTTTTTTAGGATTATTTGAATAAAAGGTGTTAAAATCACAAAAGGCACCTTTAAAATGCAAATAATTTGTGACACCCTTTTATTTCCTTTAAAAAATGCCGTAACTAAATATAAAATTGGAGCCTTAAAAATAATTTTGGAGGCATTTCCATTAAAGACACTATCAGTGATTAATCCGAAAGAGTCAAAATACTTAAAATTTGCTAGCATGACTTAAACACGAAGGATATGTGTGTAGAATTTACTTTTTGCAACTAAAAATTGATAGAAAAGGAACAAAAAGCAGTGCTCAAAGATATGAATATCCATTCAATTGTGTGTTGCAGTAAGTGTCCGTACTGACAGCAAATGACTAAAACATCCGATAGTAGGTTGCCTTCAGACTTATCACTTGGGGGATATGTTCGGCTACCAAAACATGTTATAAAAATGCAAAAATCTGGTTTTTGATTTTTTTTTAATTTCTGATTTAGCAAATCACTGATAGTGCCTTTTAATTTACCACACTAAATCAACTTAGTCTAGAAATATGTGTTCATCAGTGCTCTAAATGCTAACAAACCATGCATAAATACTCCAAAAACAGTAAATGAAAAAAACCCAGCCATTCCTGAACTAAATGTTTTTTCTCAGCTACCCAATGAAACATGACTTTTACAGAAAGTCCAACGTTAATCTAGCATAGGCTTTTTCTGTGTTAACCTTTTAAGATTCGTCCATTGTAATGCGCGTGTAAATTGAGCCCAAGACACAGTTCCACATCTCGACGTCAGCGTGCATTACCGATGAACCTGTCATAAGGGTCCGTAACCTTTGCATTAACCACAAAGGATGTATACATTAGGTAATTTGGTTATTAATGGCAACCAAAGAAAAACTGCCGGGACAATTGAATGTCATCAATGTTAATTGTGTAATCCTACCAGACGGTCAGGTTTCACGGCAATCTGTCAGCTGGTGTACGAGAAAATTATAAAATCCGATGGCTGCCAGGATAGTAAAAAAAATTAAAAATCACCATATGTTAACATTAAATCCATTTCTTTCTAAATGCGCATCAGTGACTCAAACTAGATCCATAAATTGAGCTTTTGATCCATATAGAAATACTTAATTTAAAATGCTCATTTCAGATCTGTTTCAGTATGCTAGGCTAAAGTAAATCACCACATGTACCTGTAGATTTCAGCATGTTAACTGCATTTTAAATTTGAAGCTTAACTTTTTCAAGCCTGGTAAAATTATGTACAGCTTCTAACACATAGGTCTGTGGTTTTCAGCATGCTAAGTTTCCCTAATGATCTCTCAAAAACCACTGACCCAAGACTAGGCCTGTTTGGACTCATCTACACACACCTGCGGCTCTTGAAATGGATCCACAGGTGGTATATGGTCACTAGTTAAGATCCATGTCACAATAAATCCACCTCCTCTCAAAAAAGGGAATGATCATATCAGAAAAGGCCTTTTTGTGAATTACACAGAAGGCAGCCATTTCTGGCATTTTGCCAAGCGAATGTTAACTGATTTGTCATTTTTGTTCAACTTTATTTAGATAATTGATTGTCCACAACGTAATATTATATAAACTGAACTGGACCCCCCCCCCCCCCCCACTAAACGTGTCGCAGGGCAGTGAGTTTATGAACAGATAGAGTCGGCCATTTTGTTTTCCGTCATTACAACCAGAATTGTACACAAATCATTAATGGGAGAAGACTTTGAAGAATTGCAGCTCAAATTAAAGAGACACGAGGACCAGGTTTTTGCATATTTAGAATGCATACCAGTGTATTAAATCACACCTGAAGTGATTAAGCCAAATATGATGTCTTTGTGTAATAAGCTTGTAATAAGATGATGATTTAGTAATCAAAGCATAGTTTCCTATAAGGACGATTAGGATAGCAGGCCAGTTCAAAACAAGGTTTGCAGTTTTCTTTTGTACTTGTTTGTCCAATAAACTTTCAAAACGTTCTCAGTAGGTGATCTACAACCGATCCAGTGCAATTTGAGATAAATTTGTACCCTAAAAAATAATCTCCTCCTGTCACATCAAGGACAACACCATCACAATTTACATTGGGGTGGTGAGGAAAATGTACACTCAATAGCCAATATTTCGATAAAAAATGACAAAATGACCAAAATTAGGGGTCATCGGTAAAAAAAGCCTCCTTTTCTACTCTCACTATGACTAAATTCCTTGTGTTTACCCCTGTGGACCAACACTGATAATCACGCCACTTTACGTCATGCGTCAAAATATTTAGTTTAGTTATTAGCCTTGGTGATTAATTCTATGTCAAGAAACGTTCTTTGCCGATTCTGTCCAGCTAAATATAGACATAAGCTAACTTGTTTTGAACTCTCCGAAGGCAAAACTACCCTAATAGGTTTTCATATAGTTCCTCAAATAACCACAAATGTAATGTGCTTCTATGTTAGTATATTTATGGCTGTTTTGACTCAAAGCATAGGTGCAGTTTAGTTTGGCATGTAATTAGTTGAATAATAAATAACCACTTTTGAGAAAAAGTGAAATAATTTATTTGAAACATGATAGAAAATTTCAACATGAACTTGATACTTCTCACTAATGTTTGGTTATACCCACAAAGTTTTGTAATCCACTGAAACTTCTTCAATTGATAACACAAAAAGATTGTAAGCTAAATCAGCTGAAAAATGACCTCGGTAGAATATCCACCATTTCATTTAAATGTGCTTGTTCCGATTTACCCAGAAGAAGTATCAATTTTATATCAAATGGAAGGCTGTATTTTTCTGTCTTCTTGAAATGTTAGCTTTCAAATCCTTCTCCCACAGAGACAAAAGCTGTCGTATTTGCCGTTTTAATGGTTAATGATCAATATTAGCAAAGAAGTGAATAGGGCAATGCACTATGCATTATTGCTTCTACCATCAAAACTGCAACTTTGTTTCCCAAGATACTTGATGGTCAATGCATACAATTGTCAGGCTCTCATATCAAGTACAGAACATGATAGACAAATATCAGAACAAGCACCTTTAATTGGTTGTCATGTCATGTTTACAAGTTATACTTACTGGAAATAAGCTGTAATCACTATGAGTTACAATATGCTCATCCACCAAGGACACAGTTCAGTGGGTTGTACTTGTACGTACATCGACATGAACTGACCTTGTGTGATCTGAGTATCATATTTCATACACAAAAACCAGGGGGTGTATTTTCTAAATATGCTGGCGAATGAAAGGTACTGAACTGTGCCAAGGGAATTGAGATTTTACTAGCTCATAGTGAATATTTCAAATGATGTGGGGGCACATGTGGTCCAGTGGATCAGCGCTCGGCCCGCATGCTAAAGGTTGTGGGTTCGAGCCCCGCTGGGGCCAATGTGTTTCGCCCTTGGGTAAGGCGATTTACCTCAATTACTCTTCTCTACCCAGGTGTATAAATGGGTACCGGCATTATTCAATGTCGGGAAGGTAACAGACTCTCTGTAGAGGAGGTGTAGCGAGCCCCCTACAGCAACATTATATGGTGGAGTCTGGCCCACTCGCTTCGAAAGAGAGATGGGCACTCCGTTCCTGTAGTACACAGGTCCGTCCCCTTTACCTTTACCTTTACCTACCAAAAAAAAAAAAATAGAGCGGTCCCAAATAGGTCGTCTGATTATGTGGTCAAAGAATAAGTGTAGAGCAATATAATGACCCTAAGTGACCCCTGAATGACATTTGACCTCATCTTACCCCATATAACACCTCTTTTCTCAATGTATAAGCATACGAAGTATGAACTTGATCCATCTCTGCACTAAAACGCTATGAGTTGAAAGTGTCAACCAAAAGGTGTACATGTTTGACACACACAGACACACAAATCATACTGACATAACATAAGGTCTTTCTGATTGCATCGGACGACCTAAAAATTGAGATGACATTACTAGACAATACACACCTATTAAATAAGAACCTCTGATGGTACCTCATATTAACCCCTGCCATGCTCTAAATCCACATTCATCATCACCCTGACAAGACGATAATACAAAGCTAAAAGATGCTAAAATCTGATCTCTAGGGCCTAGATGCAAATGCCTTATTTCTTACAGAGCAGTATCCCACATCTTTTTTGTATGCTTGAGTGGGCTGTGATGAATGCTTATGAGTGCTGAAGAGTGCCGTAGAAAAGAAAAATTCATACACGGAAGTTGAGCCCGGTATACTGTATAAGTGGAAATTTTCGCGTACAGATATTTTTGCGATTTTAACAGTTTTGCGAAATGTGCGAGAATTTAATTTCACGGTATTGACATCAATGCAATACAAATCTATTGGAAAGAGTTATTTTCTTGAGTTTTTATTTTCGCATTTATATGTTCACTTGTGAAATTAGCGAAAATAAAAACCTCGCGAAAATTTCCACTTATACAGTAGTTGAAAACACATTTACATTAGAGTGTATGTGTGCGTGTTGATTTACGATCAGAACTTCAATTCAAAGTCATCATTCTGATATTAAATGGAGGTCACTGAATGCATTCCATCCACAAATTGTATTTTTCATTACTCGGTAATTTCTAATATTTAAGCAGATAACTTGCATGTAAATGATAGACAAATTTTCATCTTTCTACCGTGGACCATATTGCCAGTATGGGACTGGCAACAATATAACCGCAGCAGCAACAGCAGCACAAGTCTTGCAAGTTAATCTTTTAACAGTAGTACATATTTTTCATGCAACCTGGATAGCTGTTTTGGTGTATTGTATTCTAAATGCTAGCTATATATATGTACTAGGCTCAAAATACCTATATTTCCCGAAGCAGTTCATAGCTAAAATCTATATATTGGTAGAAAAGCCACCTTCAATAGATAGAATTTTTAAAAATTAAGATTGAAAGTCATTCTTACCACATTTAATAATATACTGACAGTGTGTTACACATGTTGATATACTAATGACAACACAATCATTTTGCCAGATATATGTACATTTGCTTTTATGCATTTACCACTCATAAGCCAATTCACAGTTGTTTGAAAGTCTTATTTATTATGACGAATCCAAAATAAACTAAACATTACCAAGAGTTTAATGAAGTTTTATGCCAGAAAATAGGACTTCTTAAAATGTAGTTTACATAGATCTCTATTGAGGTTGGACAATAGAGGATGCTATAATACATGTTTCATTAACTTTGTAGGCATATATAGCAAGATTCTCACCAATGGTTTTTCTGATTTTTACAAGTCCCTACTTGCATCAGTTGTCAGAATTGTCACCACTGCTCAAAATTGTTTAAAAAATAAGACAATTTACATAGAATTAAACAGTTGTGGATTGCATTGCTATCAGTATATTCAATGTCTACTTTAAGTTTCATTTGTCTTTTTTAGTTGTTTGGATAATTTTGATTTCTATCAATCCTATCTTTAAAAGTCAGAGAGCACACCTATTAAAGGGACACTTCGTGATCCACAACCTCGTCCCCCCGACTTACCTCAAAAAAGATGAGATTTTTATATCATCTGAACCATTAGCCTCAGTAATACAAGTGTACCTAATCTTACGTGCAAATTAGGTCGTATCTGTAAGAAATTTACAATTTTGTATTTTCTGTCCGTAAACAGACAGAAATTACTGCACAGTGGCCTATGGGACCGTGACAAACAAGCAATTGCTCATAACGCAAAACCGCAAGATCGGGATCAACTCCAATTTTGTGAATAAGCTTTCTCAAGGATATCTAGTGAACAATGAATAAAACAGAAGGGGCTGAAATCACGAAATGCACCTTTAACATATGTTCATCAACATTCAATAATATTTTCAGCCACGTAAAGCTATCTTCAGTAGATAGCAGCTAGTGTCTATCTATAGCACTGTTATTCTAGCAAATAGCACTGTTATTAGTATATTCCAATGCCTATTTATACCACAAGCAAAAGATATCTTCAGAAGATATATCAAAGTTATGAGGTACCCATCTTCATACATCAGCAGATCAATAGGTATATAGAAGAGAAGATATCAGTAGCTTCCCACAATGCATTGCTTCCATTGGAAGTTTTTGTACAGGTAGTCATGTGAATCGTTAGAGATGAAACACTCTTAAAATGCAAGTTTGTGATCCGTACTGTCAATATGTGAGTTTGATAATATCCCGATTGACCTCCGTGACCCATCTCAGCACATTAAAATTCAAGGATTCTGGGATGGGAGACGGAGGTCAATTGGGATATGAACATTGTTGTTGCTTATTGTAGCGTAGCAATGCCTGAATTATCGAAATTGCTTATTTAGCCATGTTTCATCACTAACAATTCACATCAGTACCTGTACAAAAACCTCCATTGGAAGCAATGCATTGTGGGAAGCTACTGAAATCTTCTCTTGGTACAGGGCGAGTCAAAAAAAACTTGACCCGGATTGTGTCCGCCATTTTGAGTTTTTAAATAATATATATATAACGTGTGATATCAACATGATCAACGGAAAGCCTATTTCATTATCTTTAATTTGCTGCAAAGATAATTCCGATTGGTTAAGTATAGGCCGAGCTACAGTCTCTTGAATCAAGTAGTCAGGTTTTCACCCTATCCATGGATTCCCATTTGAATGCACGGCGCCCGACTAAGCAAATGTGATTCCGTGGACAGTGCAGAAAATCGACTGCTGGATTCAAACGACTGTAACTCTTTGCAGCAAATTAAAGATAATTAACTAAGCTTTCAGATGATATCACATATGTTAGATATATGTTAATTCAAAATGGCGGACAAAATCAGGGTCAAGTTTTTTTTTTACTCACCCTGTATATAGCATGATAGCACACCTACTGATATATGTCTTCAACTGGAATGCATGTTCACACACACACACACGCACACATGCGTGCACACACACACATACATATATACATCTATCCATGTATTTGTTAAAGGTCCATGGCCCGATTGCTAATAGCCTCGTCTCCAGAGGCCCCAGATTTTACCGGAAGTAGTCAACATTTTGGTATCAGAAGAAAGCTGCTATTTTTCTCATTTACCCTGTGAAATCTTAGAGCCAAAGGATGTTTGGTTTGGAAGTTATGAGCGAAAATGTGCCCTATTTTGGTCGACCAATATTAATTCTACACAGTACTCTATGGGGCTTAGAAAATCACGTTTTTAGCTCTCGTATCAAAACGGATTGAAATATCGGCGCGAAACTTTACAGGTGGGGTTTTGGAGTGAAGGCCAATCTATCGAGTTGAAAACTTCATATCCTTAAATCGGGCCACCCCCCTTTAATATCTGTACCTAACTTTATCCATCAACACAGCATACCTGCTATATATCTCCCATAATGTGTTACCACTTCTCAGCTATCAGCATAGCAAAAATTCAATAGCTGGGACACCCATGCATCTTTCACTACATGTCACCCCGTCTTTAGCCATCAGCATACTAGCACAGCCATCTTTAGATAGAAGACACCCCTACCAGCATTCCTATTAATAATCATTGTGCTTATGTAATCATCCATAAGCACAACATATATGCCCACCAACATGATCTGCTAATATCTGGGACTTATATCTTACCTTTATGGCATATGGCATGCCTCTGTGAGCTAAAACACTCATATCTGTCAATTTCAGTTTAACTATCTTCAGTAGATAGCAAACTAAGTAAAGCAAATCTTCTGACATCTATGCCACTATTATGTGCTGTCTCAATGTATATATGTTCCAGTGTATGATGTGTGAGCATCGTACCCACTGTTTATGCCATTATTCTTAATCAATTAGCATGCACATGTGCAATTTGGGAAGCTCCTTTCGGGGAAACTTTAGAATTTGGGGATGAATTTTGACCTTCAAAATATAGAAATACATAACAATCAAGGTAAATGTCCTTTCT
Organism: Ophioderma brevispina; assembly: GCA_023653785.1. Classification (NCBI taxonomy): domain Eukaryota; kingdom Metazoa; phylum Echinodermata; class Ophiuroidea; order Amphilepidida; family Ophiodermatidae; genus Ophioderma; species Ophioderma brevispina. The sequence continues at coordinate 42,728 of JAMKCH010015193.1, read as the reverse complement.
GTGCAATAGTTTGTTTCAAGGAAATAACATTTTCATCCTAGAGCTACCCATATACATGCATCAGCAGAGAAATTATGCCTATTAATTACTAATATCAATATTCTTTTATCAGCAAAGCCATCTCATGAAGATAGCACAGCCAGCACCTTATCTGTCAATATCTGCTACTTATCTTCATCTCTCACTTCAACTATCTTCAGTAGATAACACACCTAACATATCGTCATGTGAGTACAACAAGATCGTAAGTGCAATAGCTGCCATTTGTCAGAAATTCCATCAAACATACTATTATGCCAAGTCTTTGGTCAGTGGATTTTGACATGCTTCATAAGGTGACACAGTGGCCTGTAGAACCATTTCAAACCTGACTCAAGGCAAGATAAATTGAGTTATCCTAATTCATGGCAGCACGCAGATATATCACATGGCAGCTATTGCACTTACAACCTTGCTGCACTCACATGATGGTATCTGTTAAAAACTAAAACCTGTATTCATCCATCAGCAAAGAAAATGCACCAATTAACATATCTACTGATATCTATGTCTATTTTTATTTATGAACACAGCTATCTTAAGAAGATAGCAAAGTGGCCACACCCACCCAATCTGCCATATTCAGGTCATATTTTCATCCATCAATAGAGCTATCTTCATTTGTATATCACAATGTATAGGTTCTTAAAGATCAATAATATACATGTTTGAAGTCGGCTAATTAGCATAAATAAGCATTTTGGTGGCACTTTCAAAATGTGTTTTGCCCCTTAAATTGCACTGGAGTAACATTTTTGAATTTTTACTTCAACAATGTAATTGTATTTATGAGCCAAATTTTATGGAAAAAGTCCTTTGGGAAAGTGATTTTTCATTTTTGGGTGGGAGAATTTGGTGCACATCATAAAAATCAGTTTTTGGACTGCCAATTTGAATCTGTATAACCGATTTTCATTTTGTTTCCTGTTATATGGTTGTGTTGATGTACCCCATCATGACGAGAGTTTTGGTAAAATATTCTAATGGCAAAGTGGTTTCAGGGGGTCCACTTAGATCGTCCCTTATGCACCAACAGGAGTGCAGAAGACTTTATGCACTTTAAGTGTTAAAGTACCATAATTCTTTTCAAGACCTTTCCCTCAATATCCAGGGTTCCCCAAGAAAACTTACAGACAAGGGAAATTATACCCACCCCCTCCCTTCCTCTTTCTTGTTAGCTGTCCTGATACAGCAACCACATACAGAGCTTAAGAAGTAAACGCCAATACTATTTATAATTCTCAATTTTTAAATCCGTTATTAGATCAGCATGGCCTTACAGTGCAACCTTTGTTCATGATTAATCGAATGTGTTAAAGGGAGTGATTTCCATAGTTTTATTTTGCTGGACTTAAATTTCACACTTTTGTGAACAGCAAAGAGATGGTTATTCTTCAAAGGAGTCGAAACTTTTTCAACCCAGGTTTATACCAGGGCTAACCCTGGTTACCATGGTATAAAACCCAGGTTTATGAACAGACATTTTTTTCTTCCACAAAGTGTGAACTGGGGAGGCGCCAGGGCAGGGTACAATCATAGTAGGGGCAACAACATAATCGGGGCGGGGGCCAAACAAAAAAACAGTACCAAATTAATCATATGTTAAAAAAAAGCCTAAATTGTTATGCAAGTATTTGCTTTTAAAACCCCTGTTTTCCTGAATTTTCGGGGGGGGGGCTGACCCCCCCTGGCGCCCCCTGAGTGTGACATAATAGGTGAGAAAAATTCCTCATGGATAGGTCAGAGGACTAACCGGTTTAAACCCAGGGTTAAAAGATAGAGTTCCCTTTGAGCATGCTAGCCATTGTGTGGTATGCTTATTTGAAAGCTGTGAAAATTAGAACACCACAGAAAATCTACTATTATAAAATTTGTGAATAAAATAACCCTACAAAAATTTTTCACAATACAGAATGCAGCAGTCATAGCAGCAATGAGCAAGGAATTAGCAAACGCCAGTTCCTCTAGCCCGGATTGTAAACATATTAATTAAAAGGCAATAAGCCTTACATACCCATGAATAAATATGATGACAACACCTAATGTGCTAGTTGACGTAAAACCCCGCGATGTGGTCATAGCCATGATGGAGAGGCCCTACCCTGTTGTTAAAGACGGATATTTATACTTTGCAAACAGTGAATAACCATAGCACATCACCCCATTTATGTAATTCAAGAAAACACAAGGGTTCTGTTTTTGTACTAAAATTAGATACATCTTTTTAAAAATTTGTTCTGGGGCCGCTTTTCTCGCATATGTTTTGGAATGTCAGTAGATTTGGGTATGTTGATGTAATTTTTGTCATAATTTTGCGTGGGTTTTTTATGTCAAATTGTGAAATTAGTAATGGTGATCTCAAAATTTGCTTGCCAAAGAAATGTCAGACTTGAACTTCTCAAATCATAAGCTTTAAAATTGTAGAAATCCCAAAATTCAAGCTTAAATGAAGAAATCTTCAAATTATATTTATTGAATTTTTCTTCAATTTGCCCTTCGTTGCCACATCACAACTTGTCTTATCTGACATTTTTGATCTTTTTTTGTAGATATTTTGCATATGTCCTTATAATGTTATGGGTCTATACATGCACAAAGTTACAATCTTGAAGTGACCTAATTAGTGATTTGATCAAAAAGCTCACAACTGATATCGTGATTTTCCTATAACTGTCATATGTTTCATTTAACGTAATTTCAATAGGTGTATAATAACAGCTGTTCGCAAAACAAGCTGTTTACCCCGCTTTTTCACATACAGCTCTATGTGCGTCGTATCTCCTTGTGCGTGAAACATACGTGTTCACATACAGATCTACTGAACGCATTGAAATATACCGGTAAAATTTTAGCGTCGTATGTGCAAAATACGACTTTTTGCATTTACATTAAAGACTTATGCACTTGTAGCTTATCAGGATACAATTGACACTTTAAAAACTCAGCAAGGGGTTAATTAAAACTTAAACATCAGAATGTTTCCTCATTAAGCAAAATTAAAAAAGTAAATTGTAAATGTGTAATTCATAATACAAACATGAAATCTCTCGGTAGAGTTTCAATGGCGATTTTCTCGAAAACGGCATTTCGGTACAGATAAGACAAATGTGATGTGGGCGAACCGACTTGGATCGGTTGGTATGAGAACACCTTAGGGCGCTTGAAAGTGAATATGAGTTTTAGCGTCGCCGGTTTTTCAGCTCATAAGAGAAAAACCTGTTTCATTATTCATTATTCATTATTTTTTGTATTTCCCATCGCTCACCAAATGGTCGTTTGGAAGCAGGAAACGGTGCTTTGTGATAAAGTAACATAAAAAAACTAGGTCCCAACATATGCAGAGATTGCATAATAAGTCCAAATTCATAAAAGCTTACTAAAAAGGATCTGAAAAAGAAAAAAAAATGATCCAAAAGGTTATTTTTCCAAAATAATAGAATTTTTTCTGAATAGGGATCACAAAACGCGGCCCAATTTTTCATTAACGGCGCGCGGGTGGGTGACGCTAAAACTCAACATCAACTTTCAAGGGTCTTATGCGAGTTACGATGGTTTACTGGTTCCTCCAACACAAGAACAAAAGAGAAACCAAACTGCTATGTTTTGAACTTCCCGCCTATAGTAATATCCTCATAGAAAAGCATGCTTTGATTTTTGTTGTGCATGACAAAAAAATCGGCCCTTTTATGGCAAAAGGGGCGTAACTGAGGTTAAGCCTTTTGCAGTGAAAGGGCCCCCTGCAAAAAACCAATGCATTATGGGATACATTTTTTCTTTTTTAAATGTTGGGCCCTAAGTAATGCTAAAAATATTTTTACAAAAATATGTAGCCCATAATTGATTGTTTTTGCAGGACAACCCCTTTAAGGCAAAAGGTGTAAATCGAGTTACGCCCTTTTGCCATAAATAAAAGGGCGAAACTGCAAAATCATCAGCTTTCCTCTCGCACCCATTAGAACGCCTGAGCATTTCTTTTTGCAAATAACTAACTACTTGAAAATACATTCAGATAATATTTTGTGGTATCTCAAAATTATGGAACAATCCAAAAGATGAAAGTTGGTATCATTTAGAAGTTTATAATGTCTTTTACAACTTCAAGCAAGGAGTTTTGACATGAAGAATGCATGTGAATTGCTATGATGGGAGATCTAGACATATTTTTAGGTGGCAGTTCAAAAATGAACCAATCTAAAATTAGGGTGTGAAAGGGTTAATGTATATTACATAACAATGATCCACTGGAGTAGCCTGCACATTCCCATATACATTTTGTGTGTAATAGGGCCCCTGTTGTTTTACATTGTCGTACCATAAATTTCTGTTGAAAGAAAAACAAACAAACACACAACCTTAAGGTATGCACATTCTAGTGTAGACGGTTATGGCAGAGATTAATTTTCCGGGAAGCCGAGTGCAGAAAGAAAAGGGATATCGAGTGTAATTACCAAATTGCAATCTCAACATGGGGTGGTTGCCACATGTTTCCTCGATGATAACCCAAATCCAAAAATGCTCCCAGATGCTATCTATCACTATGGAGTGACAATATGCTCTCCACCCAAGGACACCGTCAGTGGGTTGTACTTACCACAGGTATGACATGAACGGAGCTTGTGTTTCGGGGTCATGTATCATATCAAAAACCAAGGGATGTATTTTCTAAATACATTGGGTAATGGAAAGCTATGAAAAACTGTGCCAAGGGAATTGAGATTTTATTTCCATATAATGTATGTATTTCCCCCAATTCCATACAGGGGGAGTACATTGATGCTTGTGATTAAATTTCTAGATTAAAAATTTTGCAACCATTTTGCATTTAGATTGCATTGTTACAAAATCACCCAGTGACATACTAGTCAATTAATTCACTTGCGCTCATCACTGGCATCATGAGTGTTTGCGATTGTTGCTTGTTTTGGTATAAATAGACTCAACTATAATCAAATACAGAACATGGCTAATGAGAATCAGTTTATTTATTAAGTTGGTTTTATATGATCCTCGTGCATTCATAATCAGTCTCCAGAGTTATTTTAGTCAACTACGATCAATAATGGACTTAGCTTGTAAAGATATATAAGCGTCAATTATTTTGAGTTGTTGATATTATCTACATGTACATTTTAAATCTTATCTCAGAACTTATTTGAGGGTAATGACAAAGCGAGTTTGGTGAGTTCAATGACAAAAGTCGATATATTGGGTGCAATCAGCACAATGAAAATTATTATTTTAAGCATTCCGTACAGGGGTGAATTCGACCTTGTTGTGAACTCATCAAACTGAACATGTTACATTGATATTGGTCTGGAATTTAATGAGATAGAATAGGGAATTATAAAAGAAAATCCAGAAGCAGAAGAAGAGAGAATTGGCAAATCATTAACCCCAGAATTAGTCAAATGCGACTCAGATTTGGTTGCATGCAGATTTTGACTAAACTTGGTCAAATTCTGATCTAGATTTGGGGCAAAAGCATAATCCACATCTGGACAGTTGAAATCATGATCCATAAATGGTTCAAATTTTGACCTTCAATTAGCTCATATCCTGACCTATAATGGAGTCAATTCACCCATAATTGTGTCGTATCCAATACAAAATTGAGTCGTTATACTATCATGATTAGGTCCACACAGTTGACATACAATTGTGTCGATCCTGACCCAAATTGAATTCACATCCCAACCTGCAATTAGGTCCATTAAACCTACAATGGGAACACACTAACCCACAATAGGGAACACACTGACCCACAATTGGGTCACATCCTGACCCAAAATTGGGTCACATCCTGACCCAAAATTGGGTCACATCCTGACCCAAAATTGGGTCACATCCTGACCCAAAATTGGGTCACATCCTGACCCAAAATTGGGTCACATCCTGACCCAAAATTGGGTCACATCCTGACCCAAAATTGGGTCACATCCTGACCCAAAATTGGGTCACATCCTGCCCAAAATTGGGTCACATCCTGACCTACAACTTGGGTCTTCAAGGTAACATCTTGACCCCCCCCAGATGTAGTCAAGCCTGCCCCACAATAGGGTTACATCCAACCCACAATTGGTCCCCCCAAAGTACACCAACCCACAACTAGGTCACATCTTAAAACCGATTAATGGGTCCAATCCTTAACTTCACAATGGGTCATATTTTGCAGGCCCCTAGCTTAAACTAAATAACAGCCGAAAGAGGAGTTTAACCTGACCACAGCATTTTTACATTATGTGTTCCTAGGACAACAACCCATGCATTATAATTTATTGTTGCCTCCCAACACAAAACCACACTTATACCTTAGTCCGACGCCATTCCAACATTAAAGACACAGATCAAATCAAACTATGCACACACCACACATGGTCATGTAAGAAACTCGTCATAAAGCACAAAATTCTAAACTCTGAAAAGGAAAGTAGCAGGGAGCGCGATTCTGGCTGCTGAAGAGCTCTTGATGAGATTGTTCAACTACCACGACGCCAATTGATAGGGTGATATGGAAGATAACAGGACTGTAATATCATGTAGTATGCCAAGAAGAAAAAATGGAGAAGGACTGTAAAACATTGTTTATTTTTAAAGTGAAAAAAAAAAATGAGTGGGAGAAATGATGGGCACCAGTGCCATAGAGACAGACAGGACCATACATATGCTGACCTTTTTAAAGAGTCATCTTTTTTCACTCTTTTTCTGGGGAAGTATAGGAGTGCATGGAAGTAAAAAAGGATATCTCATTATGGAAGTCAGGAGGTTGTATCTGCAATAGCGGCCAGGTGATACATTCTGTGTGTGGCCATGTAGTAGGATAAACTACACTTATCTTTGAGCAGTGGCTCTTGAAAGGGGTCTTAGGCGAAGTGGTTGGCTTGAAAGAAGAACCATTTCAAGAGCCACTGTCCAAAGAATTTGCATAGTAGTGGTGTTGATGGGAAATTTTGACAAAAGGCAGCTATTGAACTTTTTTCTTGTTACTCACAGATGATATGTGGTATGGAGTGGAAGATTGCAGTGCCCTTCCAATTAGTTAGGTTTTAAGTCCTTCGGTCTGAAGTTGGATGGACAGAGTTTTCACTAAAAGCACTTGCCTTTGTCTTACAAAAAAAGCACACCTAGATGATAAAATTACTTAATTTTCAACCAGGAGGAAATTTTCACGAATTGATTAGACCAAATATATGTGACAGTAGTAAAATTTTACCAAATTGAAGTCTTGTGTTTAAATTTTATTAAAATAAATGTTTTTTTTTTTTTTTTTGGGGCGGCATGTGCAATTTAAGTACTGAATAACACTTAATTTTCAAGGCACATTATTTTTAAAACCATTACTATATGCAACCTGCAAAAATAAAAGACCTGTAAAATTACCCATGCTTTTACACACACGAAAATACCCCCCCTTCACTACTCTGTTAAACTGAAAGTTGCTTGTTACGATTGATCTTTTGGACACTGCCCCCCCCCCCCCAACTTGCCCACAAGTAGTATTAATTTTGAGATCAATTAAAAGGCCATATTTTTCTTTCATTAGGTTGTCCTAAAATTCGCCCTTCTTTACAAATACACAGACAAAAACTACCATCCACATTAAGCGTGACTAGTGCTTTGATGCTTATCGGCTCTACCAACTAGTTCCCCACAGGGGGCGTAAACCATAGCTGAAGCCTCCGGGGGGGGGCAAGGCTCAAGAAGTCCGAATACCCCTATTTTTTTCCCCAGTCGGTTCAAAATTCTGAACGGTGGTGGGGGGGACAGTTCACAACCTTTCCACTTCCCCCTTCCTACCTTCCTTCTCTCATTCTTCCCTTCTCTTTTTTGGTTATTATTCCCCTCTTTATCTTTCCCTCTTCTCTCTCCCTCTTTCCCTCTTTCCTCTTTTTCTCTATTCCTTCTCCCATTTGTTCTTTTCTCTCCTTTTTTGCTTCCCCTTTCCCGATTTTTTTTTGTTGGGCACCCCCCCCCCCCCTAGGGTGCATCTATAGCCCCTATAGTTGGTAAATATTTTTGTTCATAGCTCTTAACACGTTCCACCACTTGTCCCAAACTAAATCCCTATCGATTTCTAACTTCCTACTTAACGTCGGAGTTCGTCTTATGGTCACCGCAGCCTGAAGTTCGAAAATGGGTTTTTCCCCTTGAAACGTGAGTAAAGTGAACTTTGCCTCTAAAAAATTCAGTACAGATAGTCCATTTGAAAACAAAAGTTACTACACTCTATGGGACTTGTTTCTTGAATATTCAAAGGGGGGGTTCGAAAAGTCCCACCAAAAGATTTAGAATTTCAAGGTCAACAGTGGTCAAAGGTCAACAGGGTCAAAGGTCAACAAATTAAAACTAAAGTCAAAGGTAGACAAATTGATTATTGAAACTCAACAATCACTACTGTATGTGATGTCAATTTTCAGCACACCCCTTCAGTCTAAATACATTGCTCAGTTATAAAACAAGTTAAATGTTTACCACATAATTGGAAGGTCCCAACTACAAAAATAAATATTTTGACAAGTTCTCTATGGATAACCGGAAAAACTTTCAGCTGCTGATCCCACATGGGATACCATCTTCTGTTTCACAGTTACTGAAGTATTAGTTTGGTACCCAAGGTTTCTCAAGTGCAATCATAGCTTTAAAGCGTATGGTATTTGACTGGGGATATGGGCCCCTTGCAACTCTTTAGTGGATTAAGTTGCCCACCGATAAGCGATGTGCAATGGCTGATCAGCTTGCATTTGCAGTTACAACCACAGTAGACGTCTTAGCACCTAAGAGGCGGGTTGGATTAAAATTCTGAAAGCCTGAATTTCCAACCAACACTATTTCAGCAACAACTCTTGCAGACTTTGTCATGAGGACCTTGGTTGACTCTACGCTCCTGCAAATAGACACGTGGCTTTCTCACTGAAGATGTTAAAGACTGGTCAAATTCTCCTGAAACCAAGATGCCTGACCAACATTGGTGCCATTAATGTGATCAACAACTGCGCAGAACGCGGAGTAAAACTCAGTGTGAACTTCTTAGATGCATCAAGATCTAAAAAGCACAACCAACATGCTGCAAGTCTTGTTGAACAAGACCAGGTACAAAAAACTTGCCGGGGAATCTTCGAAGTGCAAATCAAAACATGATGCTAAAATTAGGACTCTAATTCATACAATTGTAAGATTTTAAACTAACATTAAGGAATATACTCGGGTAACATAAGGCAGTATTACTTGAGCAGAAATAATACGACACCACCCCGTAGTGAATGTGCAAAAAAATGCAGTGGCTTAGAATGGCGTCTTGAACCTTTTGTTGATATTATTACCATAGTATAATACGGCAGACATTTGAAGCCATTAAAAGTATAGGTGTCAAAATAGCTGCCTTATTATTGAAATGCCATACTTGCTCTTTGTGCACTTTATAATAATAGTGGCTTTAGAAAAGGCAGATTGGAACCTTCAAAATCGACATCTAGTAGCATATTTATAATATGGCAGCCATTAAGACACATATTAAATAGTATGTGTACCAAAAGAGCTGCTTGTAGGCCAGTCAAATGCATATTTTGCTCATTGAACACTTCTTAATGACCGGTGACCCATAAGACGAAGTCCGATTTTGATGAAATTTTTTTAATTGTATTATTTTGATAGTGGCACACATTATGTTGAACAAAAATCAGAAAGAAGTTTTTTAAAAATAAGGGGGCTATAGATGCACCCATACCCCCCCCCCCCCCACTGGTTACGCCAATGTTTCCCACAAAAACTTGGTAGGTGAGTGTAGCTTGTGCCAGGTCTCATGCCAAGAAGAGAAAACACAACTGATACACTTTAATCTGAACAGGCACATTTAATGAGCAATATCAAAGGAAAAATTTGTTTTGCCAAATTTCTCAGGAATCGTAGACCATTAATTTGACTATTTGACTGAATTTGATAATGAATTTATCCTACTAAAATACAGGCGGTCGATTAAGGCGGTGAATAAAAAAATGTGGTTTTGCGGTTCCCGACCGACCAGATTTTGCTTTTGAAAGATTTTTTCTTTTGTTTTGCAAAATCAGGTAAAATCAGCTGTTTTTTGGTTGAAAATTTATAAATTTGGCTAATTTTTTTTTAAATGTTTGGTAAATAAAATGTTCCCTAGCCAATTTTTCTCAAGTTTTTTTTTTTGATTTGGTCTATTTTGGCCAATTTGACCTCACCAGAGGGGAAAAAACTCGCCACTCGACCCTACCTTGACAGGTCACGCGCCGGGAAAAACAGATTTTTTTCAACGTCGCCCTATCAACAATCTATACTGACCATTGTTTTTAAGTCTACCAATTGTTTAAACAACAAAATGCCAATCTAAATTTTGAAAAATGGTCATTAGCTAAAGCAATAGCCCAGAAAAAAAAAAAACAAAAAACACTTACAGTGCGTTCTCATTGAACAATCCCCCATGGTTTTTCTGTATAATGCCCAAAACTGGATGTACTATAATTCAATCTCGAAAACTCGAGTATGTTTGGAACACATACGTAAGACTCACAACTTCCTTACTGCGGACACATTACTCAGAATTTGGCTGAACCGGCGACGGAAATGCCAAAAATAGCCTTAATTGGGACGTTCACTTAAAAATCAGTATTTTTTCTGGGCGATTTACATATCGGAGATTTTCTGAAACCTTGTCCAGTCCTGAAATAGCGTCTTCAAGGAATAGAGTGAATGAGGGCTATGCACGCTCTGTGCATCTTTTATGGTGGGACCTTCTACTAAAATGCATCCTACAGACGTTGCTAAAATATCAAAGGTCCTTTCCAAGTTGAGAGAAGAGCATGTTTCTGTGACTACCAACAGACGCCATTTTATTTAAATGGAACAATTTTTTTTAGTTGAAAATTATGTTAGATTTTTTATTAATTGGGCATAATTGTGTATGATGGTATTGATTCTGTCTTCTAACATTAACCATTATAATGTCCCTTTAATTTTTCCCCAGCATTGGCTATACAACAATTGGTAATTTTAAAGAGTAATTAGTTGAAAGTCAAACATGCACTATTAACTCTTAATAAAAAATGCTTATTATACCAAACACATTATAAATATTAAAATTGGTCTTCTCGTTATTCTTTAAGTAATTACTATCAATATAAGAAATATATGCAGATAGGTAAATTTTTAAAGACAATATATTTGGTACCTTTTCACATGGCTGCTCAAAATGGGTACTGCTTAAAGGTGCATTTCGTGATTTCAGCACCTTCTGTTTGATTCATTGTTCACTAGATATCCTTGAGAAAAGCTTATTCCTAAAATTTGAGCCGATCCCGATCTTGCGGTTTTGTGTTATGAGCAATGCTCGTTTCCCACGGTCCCATAGGCTACTGTGCTTTAATTTCTGTCCGTTTACGGACAGAAAATACAAAATTGCGAATTTCTTACAGATGCGACCGAATTTGCACGCAAGATTGGGCACACATGGATTACTAAGGCTAACGGTTCAGATGATATAAAAATCTCAACATCTTTTAGGTAAGTCGGGGGAACGAGGCTGTGGATCACGAACGAAATGCCCCTTTAAGTAATTTTTGTGCTATTAATTTTTTCACAGATTGGCACTGCCGGTTCCTATTTTTTGAGGCCCGTAACATTCATAAATTTGAAGTCTTTCATTCCCTTGCATTGAAAATTGCAATGAGTCTAAAACTTTTGCTGAAGTTTATTTTTGTAAAACTTTTGATGAAGTTTATTTTTTGTAGCTGAAGACTCAAATTATTTACTAGATCAGGTATATGGAAAGTGGTTGTCTTATGAAAGCAAAAAAAAAAAAAAAACATATGAAAATATCCTGTGTTATTTTGTTGTTTATGAGGGTATTATAGAATGTATATATGTGTTTGTCCATGTGCGTGTGTGCATGCATGCATACATGCATGCATGCATGCATGTGTGTGTGTTGTGTGTGCGTACACCCTCACAAGTGTGTATGTGTGTGTGCATGTGTGTGTGTGTGTGTTTGGGGACACATCCTCACAAGAAAAAGACTCCACAATTGAATTGAGGAATACAATATTTATGTGTGCATATGTTTATGTGTATGTGGGCATGTTTGTTTGTCCGTGTATGGGGGAACCCAAATTCCTGAAATAAAAATTATAAGTTACCAATAAAAAGCAACAATTGCCTGCCCACAAAAATAAAAAGCTAGTTGTACTCTACAGTACACTATATTTCATGACACAAAATTTCACATAAAGTGAAGATTCACTGAACATAAACTTCATATTATATTTTTTTCCTTAACAGAGCTCACAAAAATGTTTACAATTATAACATAATTCATGTCACACAAAGAGTAGTCCATGCCCATTTACAAAAAGAGAAAATTTAGCAATGAAAAATAAGTTGTTTAGAGGATCCCCACATATACACAGGTGGGCGAGTCATGCTTAATATGGCATAAGCATTCGCCCTCCTTTCCTTTCATTGTACACCACAAGAGTGATGCACAGATACCCAGTTATGCACTTGGAGGTTTTAGGGTGGTTAGAACAGAACCGATAATTATAATGGGCGTTAAAGTTAAAATTCACCCTCACTTGTATAACAATTGTACTTAAAGTGGCACTGGCACATTTTCACAAATAATGAAATTCTTCCAATTTGCTTTCGAAATGATAGTCTAGGCAAACCCCAAGCAACCTACCCCCTCATTGGAAGAGTACAGATATATTGCCCATTAAAAATTACAAGACATTAAAGAGACATGAGGAGTTTAGTTTTACTGAAGAGCGCCCCAATTGTCAAACCCTGGTTTTTTTGCATATTGAATGATACATGTATTCAGATCAAACTGAAGTGAATTAGCAGAATACGTCGTCTTATGTAATAAGATGAGATTTAGTACTTTCTGTCGTGTACGACAGACAGAAAGTCAAAGAATGGTGTTCTATGGGGGACGATTGCGATAGACAGGAAAAGGTCAAAACCAGGTTGGGTTTTCTTTTGTACTTGGTGGTCTAAAAACCTTGAATGAAACGTTCCCGGTGGGTAGTGTTTTAGGACCGATCCATTAAAAAAATGAGGGAGAAATTGTATCCTCAAAAAATCTTTACTCTGTCACTTTTGTAAGAGGCTGAAGGACATCCAGGTAATTTGTACTGGAAACTTTTAGGTTTACCATAATCTTAATGCACGAATGGACCTATACATGAATATCTACATTTGAACACACAATAGTAAAACCAAAAGGGTCACAAAACTGGTTTGTTTTAAAAAGGGTGGAGGAGCTGTGGGAATTACAACTGGGGCATGTTTCTGGTGTAAACAATGCTTCCATAATTTGCTGAATAAAATGTCAGGAGTCTTTATTTATAAAATTGTTCTGTTTACCAATAAAGGGTGGCGATTGTAGGCTTAATCATTTCAGGTGAGGGCCTTTATAATTTTATATTCCATAATGTTAATTAACAATTAAAAAATTCAATTTTGAAAAAAAATCTTGAGGGCCCATTATTTTAAAAGATGTGCTAGTGTCTCTTAATTCTTCCCAGAGGGAGTGTGGATTCCAACTGTAGTTATCCAATGGGCTGTTCCATCTGAATTCAAAATTCCCCATGTAGAAGAAATTTACCTAATCTTCCACAGGGGTATGTTAGCTTTAAATGGAAACGCCCGTTTTCTCCACGTGGGTTGTTATTCATTTTGTATGCTCCCAGTCTCCGCCGCCAACTCTTAAGCCACCCACACAATGTATTGTAGTATCAAACAAACAATTGGGAATGATTAATTGTATAATATGACAGTGTCTTCTTTTGTCATTGTCCTTGTGATATTCCAGAGCAGATAGAGAGTGTTTTTTCCAATTATCAAAGCAACCATTTTCACATGCTGAATATCACTTTTGAGAAAGCTCCAAAATGGTAGTCAAAATCTCTTAACTCCAAAAATTTCTGTTCATTGTTGTAAACGTAACTTTCCTATTTAAATGAGGTGGGGGGGAACAAGTGAAATTAATGACACTACAGTATTGCTAAATCAGCAAATCGAAAAAATCATCAAAAAATTCAGATTTTTGCGGTATGCAACAAGTACAGGTATCCTAACATACCTGTAAATGATAAGACCAGAAGCAAGCCAATAATAAGGCAAGAATCGGATTTTTAGTCATTACTGTCAGTGGCGGCAACAGAACCGTCTTTTCGGAGGGGGGAAAAAGGCGGGGGGGGGGCAAAGTGAAAGCTTGGGGGGGCAAAAGTGACAATTATGGGGGGCAAAATATGAAAATTTGGAAAATTTTTCACCAAATTTTGGACCAAAATTTGCTGATTTTTGGCACAAATCACTGAATTTTGCCCCAAAAATCCTTCATTGTTCTTTCGACCAGGGGGGGCAAGAAAACAATTTGGGGGGCAATTGCCCCCCCATTGCCCCCCTCTGGCGCCGGCCACTGCGTACTGTCAGTTCGGCCACTTACTACAACAAGTAATTGACAATGAAAGAATCGTATCTTGGAACACTGCCGTTTTTTATTCCTTTTCTGTCAATTCTACAGCTGGAGAAAGGAAAAGTTAACTTAAACAGACTTATCCTTCACTTTGAAGCTATTAATCCTGCAAATTTCAACTATTTTTCCAAATTCATGATGTGTCTTTAAGACTAAGTAATAGGTGTGGATAGGCAGAGGTCTAGAAATTGAAGGAGGATATATGTTTCAAGTGCTTGACAAATTTCTTGCTAGGTGCTAAAGGAAAGGAGCAGAAAACAAACTAGAATTTAGCGGTTCTCGGCTTTCGCGCTCGCTATATTCAAAGAATATACGCCATGGGCCGCCCCCATGACCTTTGTACCCTGGCAAGTGACCTTTGATCTCATCACATATGAGGGATAGCAATGGTGCACCTATGACAAAAGTTGGTCCAATGAACTTCAATTTTCAATTAGAATCAATTTACATTTTAAGCCATTTTTCAACTTGACCTCACAGGACCTTGACCCCTTTTCAACCATGACCTTTGAACCTCATCAACATATGATGGATCCCATTGTGCACTATGACAGAAGTTTGGTTCCAATTGAAGTTAAACTTTTCACTTGAGCGTCAATTTTAAAAAAAAACTTTAACAATTGTGACACACAATACACACATACACACACACATCCAAACATACAACACAACACACACATACACACGCACAACGGTGCTAAGGGTCCTGACAGCTATAGCTGGCGGCCACAAAAAAGAACTATTTGCTTGAAAACAGGATGAAAGCGGGTTGGTCAGTTGTTCTTAGACTTACTGTCTTCTGCATAATTATAGTATACCCTTGCACCTAATCTGTATTCGAGGGTTGACAATCAGAAGGATGTGACTCGCACTAACAGAAATATTAAAGAATTTCGTTAATTCTACTGTAATATGCTTTTGAAATGTGATGTTTTAATATTTTCTACTAGGCAAATTATTCATTTACTCACCAATGTAAACATCTGAAAGCTCAATACGGTACTGTAAGCAAAACATTATATAAACTTTAGTAAACAAAAGAACCATTCTTGAATCTATATGAACAGCAGAATTAAAGAAATTTCTTTAATATTTCTTTTACGTGCTGAGTTACATCCTTCTGATTTCTCAACCCTTGGCATCATGTCATTATTTCGTTAAAAATGAAGAGTAAGTCATTGCTACAGAGTATGTGATGAGGGTTTTGAAGGAGTATAATATTTATGCCACTGGTTTTTAATTCAAATTTTGGAAAAAGTTCCACTGTCCCCCTTCTAAAATTGTACAGGAAACAAACTCTTTTCATTTACGGCCTTACACTAACAAAATTCTGATTCTCAAAAAAACCCTGCTCATGGCATTATTTCGTTATAAAAACTGAGTAAAGCATGATACAGAGTATGTGTGAAGCGATATATAATCTAATTATGCCACTGTTTTTTAAATCAAAATTTTGGAAAAAGTTCCCCAGTACCCCCTTAAAATTGTACAGGAAACAAATTAGTTTTCATTTCTGGCCTTACACTAAAAAATAACCTAACCCTAAGGCCAAAAATAAAAAATATTTTGTTACATGTTAGAACTTCCAAAAGGCCACGGTTACATATGGCCCAAGATTTCTATCTCTACTATATGGAATTTGGATGTGAATCAGATACTTAAGATAAGAATTAAAATGCTCATCCAAGACTCGCATTGGAAGGAAGAGAAAAGAAATTAAAAATACAAGACAAGATACTTAGCCTTTAAACAGGAGGAGGTTTTTCTTTAGGATACAAATTTCTCTCATTTTACTGACGGTTGTAGACAAGTCCCCAAGAAGAATGTTTAAAGGTTATGGATAAACAAGTAAAAAAAAGAAAACCAACAATCTATGTTTGGAACTTGCTGCTGTCATAACATTTAGAGAAGCATGCTTTTGATTTATTTCATCCACGGTAGAAAATTTAGTAGAAAATTAATCTAAATCATCACTCGTATTACATAAGATGGCATATTCGACTTATTCACTTGAGGTGTGATTATACACATTGGGAAGGCATTCCAAATATGAAAAATAAAAAAACAGGGTTCCAAATAAATTGAGAGAGCCACTTCCTACTAGACATGCCCTTGTCTCCCTCTAATTACACCTAGAGCAATACTCGAAATGATCTTTCAATGTGTAAAAATTCCATCTTACGCACTTGTGGATTAATGATAAATGGTCAAACAAACAACACGCTGTATTGTAACAAAATGGCGTTGCATAAGAGAAGATTTTCAAAGTAGGTCCAAACAATGAATTGCTTCCAATGGCGGTTTTTGTACAGGTAATGATGATGATTCGTTAGTGATGTAACTGCGCTAAATTGACGTACTGATCACAAAACTTTGCATTTTTTTTACGAATAAGAGGGTTTCATCCTAACGATTCACATGACTACTGCTGTACAAAAACTTCAAAGGAAAGAATGCTTTCGGGAAGCTACTGATATCTTCTCTTGTTTTTTTTAAATAGTTAAATGTTAATCATTTATCAACATCAAAACCCTCTTTCTAAGTTTTTAGTGTCAAATCAAGGAAGTGATTGAACAAGTACACACCACTTGACTGCATACTGGCCCGATTCGCCTTGACCTATCTACTGGACCAATCTGCCGAACCCGGCCAGGACTGATCTACAGGCCCAATCAACTGGATTGAATTACTGGACTGATTCATAAGATTGATCAACTAGATCAACAATTCTCCTGATCAATCAACTATAATACCGATCCACTGCAACCTTTGAGACCCAAATTTGATGATCAACCAACAACATCGTCATGGCCATGGTCAAGCTTGCATCTCAAATGTCAAGCTTACATCTCAAATGTCAAGACAATGCTACAACACTTGAATTAGGGGGTGGAAGCCAAGAAATCCTAAATTTAGATGACGTCATTGGATTAACACATAAAAGCAAAATCCTGACAAAAAATTATGATTCTTTTTTATATGCTATAAAGTAATATGTTCTAATTCCAAAATTGTTGGAGCTGAAGAATCAACTCCACTCTAAGGGTTATTTCTCAATTTTTATGTATGAATAACGGATGAGGATGAGGTTGTATGGGTCATGGGAACACCCCTAACTGACCCACATCAAAGCGCCAAAATTGGTCTGCGGTTTGAGTCTGAATTGCTGTAATTTATTTTTATTCGTTTTGCTGAGTTGCTATATTGAAAGAGGCCTGTCCACCATTGTCCGACTTGAATGAATCTACATTTTTTTTTTAACAAACAAAAACCCTGAGACATAATTATAAAGCTCCTTGCCATGTGCACAGCAATACATTTTAAAATGGTACATCAAGCTAATGAAAGAGTTGACTCCGTAGCAGTCACTTGCTATTGTCCAAGCGGAAGAATGAAGCCATGCAGGCTGGGACCGAGACTAATGAATGAGATTTCCCAATGTCAAAATTGGGAAAATGCTATGAAAAATCATGCAAAATCAGCCATTTTTAAACCCTTTTCCCCTGACTGGGCTATACTTTTGCCCTGACTGGGTTTTTGTCCTCTCGGAAATACAAGGTTGCTTACGATACTATGAAAATTAGTTGAAATGTTGATAATGGTGAAAGAAACAGGCCTGTCAATTTTCATTTTTTTCCCAAACATTTTTTGGTAAATTCAAATTTTATGGTTTCAATTTCCCGTAGACTCTGTAAAGGGACTGATTTTGGCACAGTGTAAAATGGACAAACAAAAATTACTGAAAACCCTATATTTTTTATGAATTTGAAGAATAATTGTTATTTCTTTGGGAACTAGTCAAGATAAATTAGTAATGCTTAACTGTTATTAGTACTTGTCAATAACTGCTTGATTTTTTTTCTAGAAATACTAGAATGCCAATCTTAGTCATTATTTCAAGAAAGAACCACACTTTCAATCTCAACAAATAAGGTGTTATATGAAAGAGAATAAAATTTAGAAAATTCTCTCTTCATATTTTGATGTTAAAGTGTTCCTGTTTTAAGTTATGGTTTTATTTTCCTCAAATATTACAAAAAATTAAAACAATAAATGTTCTCAGAAAAACACTTTATCCTGACAACAAGGGAATTGAGATATTTTGGTTAAAAACTACTTTCCAAAGTAAAGTATGGATACCACAAGGCCTCTTGGCTTATAATTTATTACTCCAAAAATTAAGGAAATTTTTATGAAATAAAAACATAAGCAACTTGAAATTTCTTTAAATAAAACAAGTTTCAAATAATGTGTGAAATAGCTAATCTCATTTTGACGTCATGGTCCTTCATATAGAAAATCACAACTTTCGGTCATTCTCGCAAAATTCTGGTCAATCTTTAGAATTAAGCATTTGGGCGACTATCTTTAGTTCTAGTTGACTATTTTTAATTAATCCATGCAAACAATTACATTTTGAAATCTCTGAGTCAGCCTTTAATCACAATCAAATCACAGAGACCAATTTTGGCCAAATCTATTTTTTGTGCCGAAACAAGTGTCATAATATTGCTTTAATTATACTGATCCTTCCCATGGTACAATACAGTGCAGGTAAATTTACAAAGCAGTATGGGATTGCTGTTAAAGGCTGACTCAGAGATTTCTCAATGAGGGCGTACTCATTTTTCAAACAAATCATGTTTTTTGCATATACATAATGCTTGTCCATCTACTAATCACTGTATGAAATAACTAAGCTCAAATCGAAGTCCTTCATATAGAAAATCACAACTTTGTTATAAAATTCCGGATCCACTTTGGAATTGAGCATTTTAGGTTACTAGTTCTAGATGACTATTTTTAATTACTACACACAAAAAAATATATTTCGAAATCTCTGAATCAGCCTTTAAACCACCCTTGTAGACGAGCCCTTATAGTAATTGACAGCCAGTGCATTGCATATGCTACACTACAGTGGCCTTATGCATTATGTATTAGAGCTACATAATAAGGTGACTCCATTAGTAAATTGAACTGAGCAACCATTTTAGCATTACGGCTTTTTAGTCAGGTGGTCAAATCATTGCGGATGTCGTCGCGGGTCGTTCACATCTTACCCAAACGTTACACAATTGCATATATACACAAAATCTAAATCAAATGCCTTTTTTCCAGCTTTTGGGTTTGAATACCCTGAAATAAGTTTTATTTAAAGCATCTATGAAGTTGTACAATAGCATAATGAAGATGTCGAACACTCATTTTTTATTTTAGTGCATGTGTGCGTGTGTGTGTGCGTGTGTGTGCATGTGCACGTGTGTGCATGTGAGTGCACGTGCATGTGTGTGCATGTGTCTGTCTTTCAGTGAAAAAAAATGATTTTTTGGCTTTACCTAAGCAATCACAAACAAAACTGCAGGCTCAGCCCTTTCAACCTGGTAAATTCTGTATTTAGAGAATAAAGGTATCATTTTTAGCCTCTGCCATGTATCTATCATGTCATATCACACAGGCGACAGCATTATTTTGAGTAAAACAACGAGGCGCAGCCAAGTTGTTTTACACTAAAATAGTGCTGTACAATTGTAATCCATGTGATATGACATGATAGACACACAGCAGAGGCTAAAAACAATACCTTTATTCTCATTCTTTAACACTTATCAAAATAAGAAGCGATTGTGGTAGAAATTCGGGGGGGGGGGGACATTTCCCCCCTAAAATTTTTTTCTTGCTCCCCTGTTTTACCCCCTGGCCAAAAGAAAAATGACAGATTTTTGGCAAAAATTAACAATTTGGGACCAAAAATCACAAAATTTGGGGGGAAAAATCAGCGATTTGAGGCCAAAATTGGTTAAAAATCTCCAACATTTTGACATTCCCCCCAGAATTTCACTTTTTTCCCAAAAAAATTTCACATTGTCCCCCACTTGCCCCCCCCCCACCCCCAAGAAAAAGAGGTCTGCTGCCGCCACTGTCGAAATTTCACTATTTTTGTGCCAAAGAAACATTTCTCAGCTTATTCCTTCCAGTTGGGGGTATTTTTGAAGGAAAGCTTTACATCACGGTAAAAACCAGTACTTTCAATTTTTTAGCGACACCTGAAATGTGAAATCTCTTGTCGTTCATTTAAATCATTGACTGTTGTAATATTACTACATTCAATTGCATTATACAATGTGTGGTTATAAAAGTATTAACAGGCAGGTGTTAAATAATAAAAATGTATTTGTAAAATTTAAATAGGAAGTTGTAAAAAGGGAAAAAATAACATTTGCAGTTGTAATTACAAAATTTACTTGTATACATAAAATGGAAAATTATGATGCTGTAAAATCTAAATTTGAAGCCTGTAAAATATTTATATGTGCAATTATACAATAATTGCAACTGAAAAAAAGGTGTTTTTTTTTTTCATTCTACCAAGCTGTGTCTACACTTGAACAATAAATATTGTTAATAAAATGTTTAATTTTTTCACAGGTAATTTATTTTTGTTAATTTTGCTTGGATTGAAAAAATATTAATTGTTTTAAATTTTATTTTCTTTTTAATAAAACTTTTAACCAAATGCATCAAGGTGATATTATTTTACTTATGGGGCCCAAAGAATTATCTAGTCCAGGTGGTTTTTGAGCCATTTTTGACCCCTATAACTGTAAATTGCATTGGAGCAAGGTAATTTTTTTTTGTGATCACATATTTGCAGTCTTCAGCAAAAAGTAATCCAGAATACCAAGTATGAAGGATCTGAGGGGTGTAGTTCTTTCTTTATGGCTCTCTGAATATTGAATTTCATTTTCACACCAGTGCATGTTTTTAAGATGACCCCCTTCAAATTCAAAATTGCCGTAGCTCGTGAAAACAAAGAGGTACAGATGTCAAATTTTCAGGACTTTAGTTTCTCATAAGTATCTTTAATACACCAAAAAAGAAAGAAATCCATGAGATGATAGTGTACTCCATTCCCGGG
Source organism: Ophioderma brevispina (assembly GCA_023653785.1). NCBI lineage: Eukaryota > Metazoa > Echinodermata > Ophiuroidea > Amphilepidida > Ophiodermatidae > Ophioderma > Ophioderma brevispina. Next base: position 21,276 of record JAMKCH010015193.1, on the reverse strand, counting down.
AGGGCCACTTGTATTCAAAGGTGGATATGATGCGTGAACAAGAAAACGCGTAAAAAGGGTCTCTTTTTTCCAACAGGCGATGTACGTGCGTACATGTACATTGATTAGGGTGTCAAAAACAGCAACATATGGAAAAAAAGGGCATGTTTCTTTCGCAACCCTGAAATTGTGATGTACACGAGATCAAAAACATCAAAAATATTGTAATTTGGTAGTAAAGCAACATGATAATAAGGGTATATTATCAACACAATGCATTGCTTACTTGTTTAAGGTAGCAAAACAGACAAAAAGACTTGTTTATGGTAGCAAAAACAGACAAAAATGCTTGTTTAGGGTATGTTTTTTAGTCGGTGGAAATACTTGTTTAGGGTGCATTTCGGAAGTCCATGTTCACGCATCAAATCCACCTTTGAATACTCCATTCGGGACTCCATTTGATGAATTGGCATGGAATGACCCTGGTATATTTTTGGCGTGACGTGCACGATTCTGTGTAAACGTTTGAGGGATAATATACTTTGTTTAGTGCAACCTACAACACAGGGCGATACCCTATTATAGGCCGGGAATAGGTAATCAAGCATAAAGCAGCTGTTTCTGGAAACTCTTATACTGTAATACTACTCTCTTAAAATGAAAGAGTGAAAAATCACTCTGAATTTCGAGTAATTTTAAATTAACTCTAATCGAGTTGCTTTTAGCTCTAAAAGAGCGAGAAAATGCAACCTGACACCGTAACTTGCGGTTAACCGAGCTCACTCTGTTACCGAGTGGCTCAAAATGCCACTCTTCTTCGGAGTGAAGCCCACTCGGAACTCTTATCGACTGGATTTTAGCTCTAAAGAGTGAGAAAATGCTCACTCTTTTTTGGAGTGAACTAATAGCCAATCAGAAACGCAGCAAATCGCGTGATTATTTTCGAACAACATGGCGGACGAGTTAAGTGAGACCATCAGCAAACGGTTGAACGAAGTTGAAATTAGTGAAGAAATCATAGATATCTTCACGGGTGAGTATATTGTATGTGTCGGTCACAGTTCATAGCATTTACAGACAAAGTGTGGAGAAGCATTAAATGTTATTTACTGTATTATCACTCGTACATACGGTAGTCTGCGCCAGGCTAGGCTTACACATATACGAAACGCACAATCATATCATGTCATGGGCATGCATGTCATGATCATACACGTCATGCATGCCACAATAATGCATGTCTCACTGAATCATGCCAATGATGCGCCACAATATTCATTCATGTCACGATGCTTAGAATTATGACCTACACATACAATATACTCACTAAACAAACAAAATTCACAAAGAATCACAACTCTATAAGAGTGACTAGTTCACTCTAAAAAGGAGTTATCAGTTTACTCTTTCCTTAGAGTTATTTTGTTCACTCTTATTTTGAGTGAATCTCACTCTAAAAGATGCGTCACTCAGCTGGCTCCTTTTTGGAGTGAGATTTCACTCTTTTAGAGTGGTTTTTCACTCTTTCGTTTAAGAGAGTACTATCAAAGAGCTGCCCTATGGGGAGTTTTTTCGTATTATCGGGGTATGTCAGGATATTGCCCTAATGTAGTATGAGAACTTATCTAAAGGTCAAATCATTGTAGATGATTTTGTAGGTCATTCACACTTTCTCCAACTATTGCCATGTTCAGACGGTATAACGAAACTCCCAAGGGTTTGAAATCCCAGAGGTGAAAATTAAATCCAATATTTACTAGCCTCTTTTAATTCACTCCAAGTTGTGTCCAAACAATGACCAAGCTCTGAAATCTCCCCCCCCCCCCCCCCCCCTTTTTTTTTTTTTTTTTTTTAACTATTCTCCTCCGCTTCTCATTTCAGAGTGTAGATCGGAAGTCAACATACCGGAAGCCGTGGCCTTTCATGCGTGATATTCAAACACAGGAAATTGTCAACAAAGATGGTCCTCCACTCTCTATCCACCAACACTGTCCAAACTCGAAAACACTCCAAAGTGTTATGAGAGTTTACTGCTTCACCCCAAGTTTTTTAGGGGGATAAAACCCCGCTAGACCCTCGATAAATCTCTGAATGCGTCCAAACGGTCAAAACCCGGATCAACACTCCAGAATTTCAAAACTCCAGAGTTTGACTGTGAGTGTGGACACGACTTATGACAATTGAATATAGTACATGAAAAAAACTAATCATACAAGAAGACCCTTTTCCCCTTCCTGTACCCAGGACATTAAGATTGTGAGGTGATTAGGAGTTTCCCTGAGGCATAAACTTGTTATATATTCAGAGGGTGTATAGGAGCTTATAGGGCTATTCCAGAAATTGTGTCCATCACATGATAATGTATCAGTTTTGGGAAATTTCACCTCAAAAGGTTGTGTGATCCCACCAAAAAAAACAGACTTTTATGCGTCATTTTCGCCAAAACAAGCATTAGTACATTTTAGCATGATTATCAAATGTCTTGTGATTCTCAAACTTTTTGAATACTTTTTATCTTTAAGTACTGACATGGGTTTTGTACAGAATGCATTACACTCCATTATGGGATTGATTCATAACACCCTCTGCTATGCATTGATCTACATTTACAACAGTGTTAGCACTATGCTATATTAGTTCGCATTAAATATATGTTGTATGTCAAAACTCCAGTTCAAAAATAGTTGGAAGCACCCCCCAAATTAAAAAAGAGGCCAAAAGGTCCACTTGCTATTTAAAAAAGAAATTTAAAATTTAGAGAAAATTTGACAAGAAAGTCCACTTTTTGGTGATAAGATGTTCCAAAAGGACCATTTTAGGGTGATTAATTCCACTTTTTTAAGAGGGTCCACTTTTATAAAAGGGTCCACTTTTTCAAAGTCCCAAAACCCCCTCCCAAATAAATCCTGCATATGTCACTGGCAGCTAGCAAGTTCAAAATTTAGTTTCTAGTAATCAATTTTGCTATTCTTGCTATAGGTGTTTTACCACTAAGCAAGTGAAAATTTAGAGAAATTTTATTCTCAAAAAATCTCCTTAACCCTCTAGCTAAGTATTTACTGTCTCTCCCTCCCCTCCCCTCCTGATCAAATACGTCGTACAAACAATTTAACAAAAAGCCGTATCAATTAATCAATCTATACCAGCCTTTTTGGACATCTTTTAAATAACACAATCCCTTTGTTCATCAATATTATTTTCCCTAGTGTTAAAAATCTTTTCTCAAATTTTTGACACTGATAAAAAATTAATTGAATAATAACATTATTTTCACTAGTGTAAAAGACCTTTTCTTAAATTTTACACAAGAAATTGAATAATATTCTTTGCACTCAATATTGCAATAATCACATTTTGTCTAAATTTCCAATTGTGTTTCGTCTGTGTCTGCATGTCATGAATGATTGTGGAAACGTGACTTCTACCGTTCATATTTAGGCACTTATAATGAACGTCCTTCATCCTCTGCTGTAATGCTGTCTGCGGAACATTGATTGTGAAACTACGAAAGTGACATGAAATTGATTTTCAATAGAATAGGAGAGATAAAGAGAGAGCTGAGATTTTTTAAGTTATGCAAATATTATGAATTTAACAATATTAGCTCAAACAAATGAAATTATACTGGTATAAAGAAACTGAAAACAGATGAATGCAGTGAATTTGAATTTTTTCTATAATGACTTGACAAATATATTTTTATCAGAATGTTACCTACTAACATAGCACAGCAGTTAGTAACAGACTCAACTTGACTCATCTTGAAAAAAAAAGAGGTACAAATAGTGACTCGCTTATAGTAGAACCAGGCCCATATGCAGGGGGTGCAAGGGTGCGGTCACACCCCTGAAATTCCCCATTTTAGGGGGGCTAGGTCCAATTTTACAAAAAAGGTCCACTTTTATGAAAAAAAAGTCCACTTTTTGTAAGTCCCCCCCCCCCCCTAAAGAAAAAATTAAAATCCTGCATACTGCCCTGGGAAGAACTCATCAAACAAAAAGCCCACCCCCCCCCCTATTATGTTTGCATCAACACCATCAGAATGATGACATATACTGCAGGGATACAGAGCAATTTTTCAAATTAGGACTGCAATATCACAATATCATCGAAATAGTACTTTAAATGCCCGACACAGGGCCGTACGCAGAATTTATTGCGGGGGGTGCAGGGACTTCAAAAAGTTTGCGTAAAAGTGGACCAACCCCTAAATTAGCTTAAAATGGTACTTTTTTGAGTCTTGAACATCTCATCACCAAAAAGTAGACTTTATTGTCAAATTTCTCTATGAACTTTGTTATCAAAAAATTCAGTAAAAAGTGGCCCTTTGCTATTTGTTGAATTTGGGGGGTGCAACTGAATACCACCCAGTCAAAATGACTCTGACCAATCTCAAATGGCAACAATGGGTTCTTTATTTTAATTGATCACATGTTGGGCAGTTGGTAGTAGAGATTGACAAACCCACAAATGAAAGTTAGCCTTCTGTGTCAAAAGGAACGGACAACAAATGACAGACGAACAGAAAGACAGACGAACGAACAGAAAGACAGACAAATCCACTTCTTAAGGTCTTACCTGCTTATTCTCAGCTGAAGAGTCCCTAACCAGTATTTCAAAAACAAGTCTTTTTTCACTAGACTTGATGGGTCAAACCTGCATTATATAACATATGCCTTCAGCCAATTTATTTTTGTACTCCAAGAGCACACACCTTGTTTGAAACCGCAGTCCCAATTATGCACCTAGTACCCACATTTTATACTGACACTGCATGGACCCTGTAGTGTGAAATCATGGTGGGGTATTACTGATCACTGTATAACTCACTGCTTACACTGAATGTAGGTGGCATATGTTGGATGCCATCGTGGGTGCCACAGTTTTATTAGATTTTCAAACTTTTCCGACTACTCTTTCACCACGTTCCTTGCATCATAATCATTTGGTGTGGCTATTTATGTACGGGTGTGGAACTTCATTTATGTATTAAAATTAATAATCTATAATCCAGACTGGGAAGTTTAAAGGTCCATGAACACGGCTTAGTAAGATAAGTTCTTAATTCTTACAATTTCCCGTACCTCAAACAGTATCCTCCCTGATCATATGCCACACAATTTTTAAAAGTGACATCGGGAAAGTTGTTCAATTTCAGGATAAATATACCCCAAAACTGATAGGCCTTCTCCTGTTGTCGCGAACGCGTATCAAGATCACGATCTTGGAGTTGGATTTGACCCACAACGAATTTTAATGACGTCAGAGTAACAAGTTGTAAACAAAACTCACACGTGGGCTAACCGCAACCGCACACACTCCATAATCTCTCCGTGTCGGTTTCTTTGTCTGGGAACTTGAATAAAGCTTTCTGTTTTGATTCCCTTGTCGGTACGGTCGCCGCTGGTGCAAACCCTCGCCATACAAGCGCCTTAATTATCGTAATTTTAAGGTCACCAAAGCAAGAAAAATTATGCCATTATGATACAACACGGCACGCATATCACGAGAATTCAACTGTGTAACGTAAATGCAGAAAACTGGGCCACGCGCACGGCCGTTCCACGATGACGATCATGACTGCGTATCGCGTATTTGTTACTCGGCTTCCCTTCTGGGTCATGCTTTCGGCGCGATAATCACTTTCATTTTGGAATTTCCTTTGAAAGCTTGTGCCAACCACTGAATTAATGCCAATTTTTATACAATATACGGCTTTCTTTCTCAATTACTGCTTTCATGCAGACTTTTAACATTATACCAATGACATACTATGAACTGACCAGTTTTTGGTGGTAAGATAAGTATGTTAACGCATTCCCATGGACCTTTAAATGCAGACCGAGATTGTTTGAAATAATCATCTTTTTGTGTACTTATTAAAAATAGCCAACAAAATCACTCATAGTAACTCAGGACTAAACTGCTTAAAGCTGCTTGTTTCGATTTTGTTTTCTGTGTTCTCTACTTGATATGAGAGCCTGACACTTGTATACACTGATCATCAAGTACCGTGGAACAAACTGCAGTTTTGATGCTATACACGATAATGCTTGTACCTACGCCCTATTCACGCTGTACTAATATGATGGTTAACCATTAAAACGGTAGTAGTTTTTATCCTGTATCGTGAGAAAGATGGATGGAAAGCTGAATTTAAGGATGATAATGAGAAAAATAGGTCTTTCATCTGATTCAAAATTGATACTACTCTGGGTAAATCAGGTGGTCCTAAAGACGATTGGAACAGCACCTTTAATTTCCCAAAAGTCTGAGATGAATCCATTTTTTTTTTGTAATTTTGATGCATATTTATGTATGGTTAGTAGTACCATAGATTCTCGTCTTGAAATGAACATTCCGGATCCAGAATTTTATTCCTAGTTGTGAGTTTATTTGTGAGGATATAACTTGAGCTTAGCTTATACCCATCTCTCTGGATCATATTTGTGAAACCACATGGTTTTGGACACAATAATAAGATACAGTAATTAGTGTGTGAACTTGATATGCATATGTATCCTTGCAAAGAGTACAATTTGTTCCAAATGATATGAGGCAGCATCCTTCTTGAACAATCTCTGAGGCAGCCTTTAAGACGTGATTTTTATCTCGTAATATTTTTGTATTTACTTATTGACAAATACAGCTATACACACCAAAATGGTACTTGTTTAATACAAGAAAAAACAAAAAGCACTGAGATGCATCATCTCTCTCTAGCTAAACCAAATACAAGCGACAAAATTAAATACTACATAATTAGTCTATAATTGTATAATATATCATAAAATAATTAAGTGTAAAACTCCACTTGCTTATTTTAACGAACTCATTTAACATTTCACTAATGCAACAAATTTGATATTTTTATCAGTATATCAAAAGCAACAAAATCAGAATAAGCAAAAGTAGCAAAATCCAGTGATTAAAATTACCATAGATGTGCCGAAATAAACAATGAATAATATTATAAAATAAATATAGACAAACTCTGAAGTTTTATCATAGCATAATTGGTATCACTTCAAAAGGTGAATAGACATGTACATATGCGGAGCAGCAGCAACATCACAACAGATGGTCATTTAATAATGCCATACTGACCTAAAAATGACATGTAATTACATAGAGCCTAGTCCAAATAGCCCCACTTAATTAGAAGAGAAGAAATATATGCATCAGGCCACATAAAAAAAATTATCAGATTCTTGTAGCTCTCCCTCCTCATTTTTTTCTATTTAAAAAGAAAAAAATTTTATTATTTGCATTTTTTTTTTTATTACTAAGGTTCAATCGCTGAAATTTTGATGGAGGATAGGCTTAATTGTGTTATTTAGTCAACCACAGGAGCACTTTCATGTGATTTTAAAGACTTCTAGGGGGGTCTATTCCTTGTAAAATTAAAATAAAAAAGGCCTCACCATTTTTCTGATGCGGGTGAAAGTAGGTGGTAATATCAGTATTTTGTGAAAACAGCCATATTTTAGCGTCATTTAGTAAAAAAATTAAAAATGCCCTACCTCCTCACTTTTCAGAGCCCACTGCTACGAGAAACTAACAAATTAATTTTAACGGGCCTGGATGGCATGATTTCATCATCAAACAAAGTATGGTATCAAAGATTCTAATTAAAGAGTCTAAATAAAATACGTAGAGAATAAACTCTCCTTAGACTGTGTTGCTTGGTCATGTCAGAAAATTATTTCACAGGTTCAGTTCAAAACCAGAAAAATTTAACCCAAGATATGTTCATGTTTGCATATACTCCTGTGCAAAAAAATCCCTCACTAATTGTGCCTTTGAAGGCTTAGTATTAAAGGAATGTTCGATATATGAAACCTCCCCATTATTTTATTTTATAAATGCTACCCAATGTAAATTATTAACTCACCCCAAAGTGTTGCAGCATGTTTTAACACAGAAAGTAAAACCTGTTTTGAAAGCAAATAAACAACCGACTTTTTTATGTTGAAGTGGTGCTTTTTGGAACAGCTTTATACTACCATCTGAATGATATCCGATTGGAGGGAAACACCTACTGTTTAAAAATAAGACAGCCCATTTAAAGGAAAACATCATTTATGCATAGTGGTTTGTTTGTTTGTTTTGTTTCCTTATAGGACTATATATGTCTATCTTGAGAGACCCTCGTTTACAGATTTACAGAACGCATCTGATTGTACTCTCTTAAAACGAAAGAGTGAAAAACCCTCTAAAAGAGTGAAATCTCACTCCAAGAAGAGCCAGCTGAGTGACGCATTCTTTTCAGAGTGAGATCCACTCAAAATAAGAGTGAACCAAAATACCTCTAGGAAGAGTGAAGTGATCACTCCTTTTTAGAGTGAACTATTGTCACTTATAGAGTTTTGATTCTTTGTGAATTTTGTTTGTTTGGTGAGTATATTTATGTGTAGGTCATAATTTATAGCATCGTGACATGAATGAATATTGTTGGGGGGCATCATTTTTTTTTTTTGGCATGCATTCAGTGAGACATGCATGATGTGGCATGCGATGCCGTGTATGATCATGCATACCTGCCCGGGACATGCATGATGTGCGTTTCGTACAGGTGTAAGCCTAGCCTGGCGCAGACTACTACCGTATGTACGATTGATAATACAGTAAATACATGAATCTCTCCCCTTGTCTGTAAATGCTATGAACTTGACCGACACATCAATTATACTCACCCGTGAAGAAATCTATGATTTCTTCACTAAATTTCAACTTCGTTCAATCGTTTGCTGACGGTCTCACTTAACTCTTCCGCCATGTTTATCGAAATAATCACGTTATTTGCGGCGTTTTCTGATTGGCTATGTTCACTCCAAAAAAAAAAGAAAAAGAGTGAGCATTTTCTGTTTCCTCACTCTTTTTAGAGCTAAAATCCGGTCGATAAGAGTTCGAGTGGGCTCACTCCGAGAAGTGGCTTTTTGAGGCCCCTTCGGTAACAGAGTGTGCTCGGTTAACCGCGAGTTAAGGTTTCAGGTTGCATTTCTGCTCTTTTAGAGCTAAAAGCACTCGAATTCGAGTTAATTTAAAATTACTAGAAATTCAGAGTGGGATTTTTTCACGTCTTTGATTTCCGAGAGTATGAAGCAATCCTGATTTTTTTGAAATGTTAGAGTTAAAGAGTAAACCATTTTTAAGGCAAAGGGTGTTTTGAGATGATGCGCCAATAATTATAGGCCACTCTATTGACCACAATAATATACAACTTCACCTCCAAACTGAAAATAATATCCGAATTGGTCTTACATAAAAGAAGTACCCATTAATGTCCACAAATTTTGGTTTTTCGTAAGTTAATAATCATAAAGTTGTTGCACATAGTCAGGTGTTGGGTAGGAATTGGCTGATTAATTTCAAAAATCTAAAAATGGGAATCTAATCGACATTACTTATCTACCATTGATTGTGACATTGTTACATCCATATATTATATTTTACACCTTTGTTTAATTTTTCTGTTAACCATACTTAAGGCCACCTCCAAGTTCAACACAACAAAGCTTTTTTATTTGTTATGGTATCCGCTCAAAATGGAGCATAAATGATGGTATATGGGTAACCTTGACATTGACACCATGTCAACCCCAAATGCCACACTCTTCTTTTGAGTGATTTTCACACCATATACATTACATTATGGGGTTTACTTCTATTCTATTTGAACAACAAAATTTGTAAAAGGTGCCCATCCACCTCCCATGTTTTGGATGTAACATTGACAGTTAGCTTTTCATACGCTGATTAATACATTATGCTCATATTGTTGTCAAATACATGTCAAACGATTTCAAGCTTTGTCATGTATTGAAACACCCTATTACAGGTCCATGGCCCAATCACTAACTAATACAGCTTTTTTGTCTCCAGCCAAATCAAATTTTACCAGAGGTGTCAAATATTTGTGCCTGAAGCAAGCTACTATTTTTTCTCATTTACCCTGTGACATATTAGGATATAACATGTTTTGGTTTGGATGTTATTGAGTGAAAAAATTGCTGCCATTTTGGTCACCCAATTGAATACAACACAGTATTCCTATAGGCTTACAAAATCACATTTAAATAGCTCTCATATATCAAAATGATTGAAATATCAGCGTGGAACTTTACAGATGTAGGGTGGTGATTGTCCTTAAATCAAAATAAAAACTTCATGTAATAAAACCAGGTCACTCCCTTTAAGAGAAATATTACTTTTGATTAATTGTTTAGGAAGCACTGATGCTTTTGAAAATAGAACAAATATTTGGATGCATAAACATGCATTTTGTTTCAACCTGCGAAATGACCCTTTCTTTCCTTACTGATTTTTTTTTATCTTCCAAATGGAATTTCTACCCCAAATAATGGCCCAAAGTCCATACTGATAAGTATGACTGATGCTAGGTCTGTCTGTAAAATAGGGCTATAAAGTGAAAGTTAAAGGGGATGCACAATTAAGATATACAATTGTTTTCATCTTGATAGAATGGCCTCAACCCCAAAAAACAACCATCTAAAATTCACACTCGATATTTCAACGTGTTTTGGAGAGTCAAAAATGTAATCCCCATATTTTGTAATCCCCATAGAGAACCAAAATGGGTCACATTTTTACTATAACATCCACACCGGGGAAGTACTCATCCATCCAGTCCAGCCCTTAGAAAATTCACAGGTAAATGAGAAAAAAAGCTTTCATCTCAGATCACACCAACATGTTTGCCCATTTCCGGTAAAATCTGGGTTTCTGGACAGAGGGATATTAGCAATCAATCGAACGCAGGCCCATTAACCCTAACCCTGACCGGGTCGTTTTGCCTACCGACGGGCCCAAATGCAAAGAGGTGCAATCTATTTTTAATTTTTAAACGGCCCAGATGCAACGAAAACAAATTTGTGCGTTTCATTGCATCTCGGCCGTTTTTCCCGGCACAGGAATAAGTAGCGTAAGGTCGTTAACGGACCAGATGCACGAAGAACATCGCGTAATTTTCCCGGAAGACGGCCCAGATTCAACTAGGACATCGCGTCATTTTCCCTTCCCGGAAGACGGCCAGATGCAACAAGGACATTGCGCCATTTTCCGGAAAGACGTCCCATAAGCAACGTGAACATCGCGTGGCGACGCAATGAGACAGGGATCCTAAATAAATAATAAATAAATAATGGATGCGTACGCACACTGATCTGCATGAAATCTTAGCTTATAGTTCTCCAGTCGTGCGGTGGCGCTATTACGCTACGTCATAGTCGTGCGTGGAGCGCTATTACGCTACGTCATAGTCGTGCGTTGCGCTATTAATGCTCACTCATGCTCCGGTTTACGTCATGATGGGTTTTAATGCATAATTAAAGTAGCTTAGCAATCGAAAGGGTGGCGCTATCACCATCGATATCGAAATTGTCTTATGGGCATTTGTACACCGTTCACTCTCCGCCTGATAAAAGCATTGCGCCTTCTGCGGCAAACCGTCCGAAATGCAGTGAAAAGCTCGCAGCATTTTCCCGGGAAGACGTCCCCAGTCAACAAGGAACATCGCGTCATTTTCCGGGAAGACGGCCCAGATCAAAGAGGAACCTCGCGTCATTTTCCGTAAAGACGGCCCAGATGCAACGAGGAACATCGCGTCATTGTCCCGGTAAGGACTGCCCAGATGCCATGAGGTGCAATGAGAGTCATTTGCGCGACAAAAAATAGTTGTTGACGGCCGAGATGCAACGAGAAACATTTTCCGACCGGTACCACGTTTTCGTTGCACCGCATTGCGTCTGGGCCGCGTTAGGGTTAATAAGCTTTGTATTTTACAGGCTTTTTGAAACAAATTGTGATATCAAATTGTTTCCAGAGAGAATTTTGTATTGTGCCACCACCCTATGAATTTGGCAGCCTCAACAGAATAAACTACATGTTGAAGGATGTGGTGGCAAAATACTAATTCATCCCAAAATTCCTAACACCGATAAGCTGCAATTCAAAAGTGATTAAACCCAAACCTAAATGTACTTTTTATTTATGGGCTCAGCTCGACTCACAATTCAAATATATTTATGCTGCATGTACTAAATATTTGAATTGTATAATTATTCAGTCAGATAACTAAGTGAATAAAATCATTTGGGCAGAGTTTAATTTTGTACAGCAGCGTGAGACAGCAGTTGTGTGAGTTTACGCCGATTATTATCCTTCATCTAATTGATCCAATTCTAATATCATGTCTCCGATAAGGTAATCTATAAATAGCAACAAAATAGTAATAAGGTTGATATATGTTTCTGAGGCAGTAGTCACAACAATGCTGTGTAACTAAGCAAATATTAATATTATCTCATTTTTCATTTTTTTATCTATGCTTTAAATGGCGATTTCTATTATTGGTAGTTGGATGAACCCAGAACATAGGCCTATTTGGTGTGTCGTGTCTATGAAGCCGTGAAAGTGCATTTTGTCACATGGTAATAGCACCGGGTCCCATACTATAGCATGTGAAGCTATTTGCAGCATGATGAGGGTTTTGCCATTGGATAATCTCGTCTTCATGCAGTTTTGTTTGCATAGCCCAACCAAAATTATAATCCGACATCTAAAATAACTCAAACATAAATTTTGTGCCATGTTCATTGAGACTCAATATGTAAGCATCGTGTCTGTTTTGAAAAAAAATGTGCAAAGTGTAAAAAATGTAAGCTTTTAGTTACTTGTCTAGCCCTAAAAATAGTAAACCTAAGGTGAAATAATATACCCACCGTATAAGCCGGACCTCTTTCTCCTCCTCCTGGCGCTGACGGTCCAAAACGGCCTGAATTTGTCGGCGTTCTTCCTCGGATAAATGAGACAGGTCTATCTCAGGCATCATACCGGGGCCTGGGGGTCCCCAGCACCACCGCCCGGTGGGCCCGCAGGTGGTTGGCTTGGACGCTGTTGATGAGTCGCCTTCATTTTTCGCGATCACTTTCGCGTTCGCCAGAGTCAGTCTCCGCCGTAACCGGACGTCTCGACTATTACGGAAAAAATGGACGAACCCCGAACTTGGGGGATTTTATATAAAAACCCAGACAGAAAAAAATAATTTCCTCTCCACCCCGTGAGCAAAAGATTGCCACGCTGCTTAAATATGTCGCGAGTTATCCATTTTTTTTGCCAGGTGATCCGATCCCTTGGAGTATTTTTCAAGTGAAATACAAGGTCTCGTTTTTTCGGCAAGCCCGTGTCGTAAGATGGGCCTTCATGGGCATCATCAATCTCATCATAACGTGTGTACCTCCCCGTGCGTCGTACGTAGTAGGCGAGATAATTTATATTCCGGTGTTTAATTTATTCATTATCATACTATCTTACCGCCCTCGTGGTGTATTGAGCGTTGATATTGTGTTGTGAATGTCGATGGGGGAATATTATTGATGACGTTTTGAAAACGCATTCGGGCATGATCCCGGTATCATGACATATAAATCCGTTTGAATCGTTGCTGCTTCTCTCCAACCACTGAACCTCAAATACCATCGCTCCCATAAATATAAAACGATATTTATATGATCATTTGTTAAAAAAAAATATTCTTAATTATATATAATATAATTATCACATCATCATCACAATCATCATCATCCACATCTGCAAAAACTGGGTGTTAAAGGTCCATGGACCACGGCTGCTTAGCACGATTATCATCTTGCTCTTCACAGTGGTGGCGACTTTTGTTTGGGTCCTATTATCATTTTTTCACTTGATTTACTTAATCATTTTTCATTTTTTTACTATAGGCCAGGCCCCTGTTCGATAATGCAAGCGGCCTATGTAAAAGAGACAATGATAAAAGCTAAGGCGCAGATGCATTATAATGCATGACTAATCGTGCTAACGGCTGAGTAGACATTTTCTTAATTATCTTACATTTTGGTACCTCAACAGTATCCTGAACATATCGCAACACAGATTTTAAAAGTGAACACGGGAAAGTGTTGCATTTCAAAGGATAAATATACCCTAACTGACTGGGCCTTCTCATTTTTTCGCGAACGCGTATCAAGATCCTGGAGTTGGATTTGACGCCCGTTAATGACGTCAGAGTAACAAGCTCACACGTGGGCTAACCGCAACGCACACACTCCAGATATCGCTCCTTGTCGGTTTTTTGTCTGGTAACTCTGAATAAAGCTATTTCTTTCTGATTCTCCTTGTCGGTACGAGTCGCCGCTGGTCGCACCCGTCGACAATCAGCACAATCTATTATCGAAGTAATTTTAAGGGCCACCCGAAAATCCAAGAAAAATTATGGCCATAATTAATGATACAACACGTACGACTCATACTGTTCAGAAGCAACTGTGTACGTTAATGGCAAGAAAACTGGGCCTATGCGCACGTCCGTATCCAACGATGGACGATCATAGCATGGCGCGTGACGCGTATCGCGTATTTGTTCCTCTGACGTCACTTCTGGATCATCGCTGCAAGCACGATAATCACTTTCGTTTGGGAATTTCCTTTGAAAGCTTGTCCAAAACACATGATATATGCCCAATTTTTATCAAATATACGGTTTTCTCAATTACCTGCTCTTTCATGCAGAATTTTACATTGATACCTAATACAATAGACTATGAATGAAACTCATTTTTTGGTGGTATATAAGTATGTTTAAAGCATGTCCATGGACCTTTAATATTATGAACACCAAGTCGGTGTCTAGCTTTGTCGGTGTAGTTTCTTTTCTGGTGTTGAAATTGTAGGAGTTTAACACCACTGTTGCACAATGGTGACTCTGCTTATGCAATGTTAGAAGATAAGAAGTTACAAAAGAAATCAAAATACCAAACAACCTTTTTGTTCCCACCTAAAATGGCAGAAGTACAGAATATAGAATTCGGCCCAGTATTGATTCCCAAGAATTGTGTTAAATTAACACCTGGTATTGTTCATTTAGCACCGCCAAGCGTTAAAAAATTAACGTACGCCGATAATGTGGTGTAAATTAACACCAAACAGCAGGCCCGTACTCAGGGTGGGGGGGGGTGGAGGTTGCGGGTAGCACGATTCTTCATGCATTATAATGCATACTTCTGGCCTTCGCCTTTAAATTGTCATTGTGGTCTTACATGGCCCTTGGTTCGAACAGGGGCGACCTATAGTAAAAAATTGAAATGATAAAATCCCATGAAAAATGATAAATGAAGGACCAACCCAAAGTGCCACCACTTAACCTGGAGGATTGGAGGGGGGGTCCTGTTTCCGTTCCTCCCTTCTTCCTTTTCTCTTGTGGCGGGTAGCAACCCCTCCCCCAAAAAATCCAGAAAGGGGCAAAAGGGTCCATTTTTTTGCTGCTTTTTTTTATATAAAAAGGGAAGGTCCAAAATTCAGTCAGAAAAATTAGACAAGAAAGTCCATTTTTTGGTGATGAGAATATGTAAAAAGTCAAAAAAGGGTCATTTTATGGGGGTTGGGGTCCACTTTTCAAAAAAAAAGGTCCATTTCTCTAAGTCCCGCACCCCCAAAAAAATTCTGGGTACGGCCCTTCCAAGCAGTGATTCATCATCACCAATCACATCGACCCTACAAAACACTGCACTGGTGAACGTTATGTTCAATTTTTTTTTGCATTATTTCCAATGGTGCCCAAAATGTAACAAGTTAGCCTCATATCTACATATAACACACCAAAACACAAAAAATGGTGTAAGAGTCTAGCCCAGTGGTCGTAGTCGCCCGTAGTAGTGTTTAAAAATAACACCCTATAGTGTGTGTTAACACCTCAGACCCGGTGTGTTAAACACCCCCAGTTTTTGCAGAGAGTGTGTGTTGTGGTGTGTTGGTGTGTGTGTACATGTGAATGACGTGATTTTGTGTGTGTTTCTCGCACAACCAAATTGGAAGTTGAAAAGTGGATGATGACGATGATGATGATATGATGATGATGAGATGATGATGATGATGATGATTATGATGTGATTATATGATGATGAATGATTATGATGACGCGACGACGACGGACGACGACAACTATTTAGGTCATAGAATAAGGTCATATAACCTCTACTCCTCTTTCGATCTCAACTGTTCTTTTTCTTCGTCCAATTACAGGTTTTCTAGTGGCGTACCAGATTGGGGGGAGTTCGGGAACAATTAATCATATAATGCAAGGGGAAGCCAAATTGTTGTTCGTCCATTGCAAATAGTGCTAACTGGACTTCCTGAAGACCTAACTTGACGTGCCTGAACCAACGGACAATTAAATGATGAAAATAGAACCCACGTAGCTTGTCAGTGGCGTAGCCAGAGGGGGGGAGGGCGCCCCCGACCAAAGAATGTTTTGTCGGTACATAACGGCATGTTGTCTAAAGGCTGTAAGATGTTTTTTTTTTGAGGCGGTGGTGCATGATAGTAGCTTCATGAAAATTGGTTACTAATAACTGGCTTAATTTAATTGTCAATACTCTACCCTATTATTATTGACGGAAATTTAAAGTGATTTAGTATTGTGGCGCGTGTTGCAGAAAACACAGAAAAGCACTAATTCCACATGAGAGAAAGATTTACCAAAAAGGAGGAGGGGCAGCCGCCCCCGGTTAACGAGCCACGCAGGTGTCTTCAACTAATTCACATGTCATTTGCGTCTGAGTGACATATCAGCACAATTTCACAAAGAAACTATGTAATGTGTCATCATCGTTCTGTTTTTATTCACTTATAGCATAACACAGTGATTTGTCACGGTCAAGAAATTATTTTTGAATGTTTTATTATTTTATTAACTTAAATACGCTTTTTTGCTCCGACCTTTCTTAAATCGCATACGCAGGGTGCTTATCACTCGATCGCTGTTGAGATAGTAGGGTTATAAGGGAGGGGTCATTCTTTACGCCAGGGGGACTGGAGGAGTTGAGGGGGAACCGAAAAAATTTTGTAAGAGAGAGGTGGGACGTGCAATTTTTTCATCAACGAAGAGATTAGGGGTGGAACAACTTTTAACTGTTTAAATGGGGAAATTCCAAGCGCATGATGGCAATGGGGGAACGATGAAATTTATCGGAAGCAGTCAGGGGTGTGGGAACGCGAAAATGTTTTAGACCAAAAAAAAGTGATGACAAATCCTCCACACCCTCCCCCCGCGTCATATAATAATTGCTCGCTCCCTAAACAGAGAACCATCCGCATTCTAAGAAGTATTGGCGGGGAACAAGGTTTTGAAGAATGCTTTTCAATATTTTTGAAGGGTGCGTCGGAATCAGAATTTTTGGGTCTAACCTCTGGGAAATGTTGGGAACTTGTAAAATAAGAGAGTAAATTGTACAGGGGTAATTTGAAATCAGGAGTCAAATGGTGGTTTAAATGTACATCCAATGTATTTGTCTCATTATAAGGATTAAAAAGGAATAGTTTTATATAGGTCGGCGACTCTTTATAGATACACAGCGATCGCTAACAGCCTTGATAATGTTGTCAGGTCATCCTGGGGCAAAACATATCTACTGCTCAGATTTTTGTTGAAACTGGTGTCAAATTATTGCTCCGATTCATACTAAAGCATAAAATGCATTTATAATTCTAGTCTAGGGGGGATCAGCTCTGTATCACAATTTGGAGGGTAACTTGTTTGGGTGACCTCTATAGAAATATGTAGAATGTAGACCCTTGTTACGTTTTTGGTTGCCCCACTAATAGGAAGAGTAGGGTCCCCCCCCCCCCCTTCCAAAAACATTGTACAATAAGGCAAGACCTGAACAATTTCCACCAGTTTCAACAAAATCGCGCACTGCGTTAAAGTGTTTACCCCCCAGAATACCTTGAACCTTATAGGCGCTCAGAACCTAGTACAAACTATACCTTTTTAATCCCTTATGATGAGAACAAATACATTGGTGCACATGGAAACACATTTTGACCTTTATTTCAAATTTACCCCTGTATATTTTAAAGCCCAAAGACCCCCCCATCCCCTTATTTTATCAAATTTCCTCACCTTTCCTCCCATATTTTTTCTGCCCAAACAGATTCTGATTCAGGCAAGCCCCTTCAAACTATAGAAAAGCATCTATGAACCTTCTTTTTTCCCTCAAACTTCTAGAATGGGATTCTCATTATAACCGGCCTGAGGAAGGCCTGTTAGTAAGGCGTCAAAGATATGAAGGGGCTTATATTCGCATTTGAAATTGGGAGCAAACATATCTTGACCAAATCTGACTATCCGCTCGGCCTCCTACTTTAGCACAAAATATTGTCACAGTCATATCCAAAGGTTAACATCTATTTTTTTAAATTTTATTTATTATTTATTTTTTTTTTTTTTGAGCATCTTTATGGCGTGGCGCGTATGTACTTTTAACCCTCGTACATGACCAATACGATTACGGACGGCCATCTCATTCAATATAGCAACTTACCTAAAATATCAAAAGCGATACAGCTATATAGCTCTTTTAAAGCAATATTAGCCCATTTTTTTGAAGAGCGCCCCCCAATTTTTTCTCAAAAAATCTGAGATTTTTTACACGGTTGCATTGGTAACTGGCTAGTAACTATACCTGTTACTGGTTCAGCTCGAAAATGTCTGTGGTCACAAACAAAGGAATTTTGTAAGTAATTGAATAATTATTATCGGAAATTCCGATAATAATTAAACCAGTTGCTGGGAAACGCGGCCTTCCATGGTGAAATAGCCGGGAAATAAGGCCATGTACTTTTCACGCTCATCCATTAGTTGTTTATTTTGTTCAGGCAAGTCAAGTTAGAGGTTATCTTCTTGTTGGGCACTATTCATCATGGACTGACATAAACGTAAGCATTTTCCAGCGCTGCCGTTACGTCCATATCTGGAGTCCCAATTCTACTTAGTCAAAATCGCTTATTTTATGATAAATACGCATTTCTGAACATTCTCGTTCGCAGGTATAGTTTCCTAGACAATTACCAACGTAACTGTGCCAAAATATCAACTTTTGAAAATTGGGGGTGCTCTTCAAAAAATGTGCCATTTATTGCTTTAAGTTATTTTTTAGCCAAATAAAAGGTATGGAATCTATTGAGTGTCTAATAATGTATATATGAAATCACTACATATACCACAGAAAATATGGATGGCTTAAAATCTCTAGTTGCACATTTAACATTAATTTAAAGCAAAATCGACGCTGTTACTTTCTGATATGATAATAGAAACAAAAACAGAAAAGTGTGGAAGAAACGCAAGGGTGGGGTCTATACGCATTGATCCAAAGGGTTATATTATCCAAAGGATCACTATTTCGAAGGTTCGTTTATCCGAAATTCGTTATTCTGAAGGTTCGTTTATCCTAAGGCCTCCGAAGGTTTATGTTAATCCGAAGGTTCGTTTATCAAAAAATTAAATAAGATTCCTTTAGCTTATTCCGTTTTCGGATCCGAACCCGACTTCTTTTTCGGGTCAACGAACCTTATTTCTTTTTCGGATAAACGAACCTTCGAATAACACACTTCGGATAAACGAACATTCGGAATAACCAACCTTCGGAATAAAGAAACAAATGTTGGGATTAACGAACCTTCGGAATAACGCCTACGTAGGTAGCCCCTTCCCCCCCGGTTCGGATTACGAACTCCGGATAAACGAACCTTCGCGCGGGGAAGTAATTGCAACACTCACGCTATGTTTTAATTGCGCAAGTACCACTTATATAATTATATACCTGGGCTACCTGGCTGCCTCATCTCTGGCGATTGGCGACCAGGCGACCATACATGCTGACTTTTGGTCACTTCTCTCCATGCCTTTCTATCCTGTGATAGTCTCTTGGCTTCTGTATATGAGCCCTGTCCATTCCTTGATATTATCAAACCCCCGGATCAAACCACTTCCACATATCCTTCAATGATCTGTGTTGCTAACGGGCTCCCACTTTACATCCCCAAAATATCCAGATCTTTCCCAGGAGCTCTCTGTTGGTGTTCAATTCTTGCAGGATGCTGATATTGGTTCCTTTGTCTTTCCAACTGATGTTAAGCATTTTTCTCCAAAACCACGTTTCTGCCGCCATTATCCTGTTTTCATCAGCTTTCCTCATTGTCCAACTTTCTGCTCCATAAAGGAGTGCACTCCATATAGGGTCTTAACAAATTTCATTTTCAGGTCCTTTTTGATGTTTTTATCATTCCAGATTTCATGCAGGTCGACCATTTTCTTTTTTGCTATGGCAATCCTGGCCTTTATGTCATTGGTGCAGTTGGCGGTACAGGTTTGATGGAGTCTAGATATTTAAAGCTCTCAACTTCTTCAACATCCTCCCCATCTATCCGAATATTGTACTTGGATTCCGGGTTCTTTCCAGCAACCAGGAGTTTTGTCTTCTTTACATTGAGATGTAAGTTCAGATTTTTTCCTGCTTCATTCACAGCATGGCCATGGGTGAGATTTTAAATTCCATCTTTGGAAGATTCGAGAAGTGCTGTGTCATCAGCATATCTCATGTCATTTACAAAGTCACCTCGTATCTTGATGCCATAGGTGGAAATTTCAGCATCCCTCATCACACTCTCGGTGTATGTAACAAACATGTGTGGTGATCCTATGCAGCCTTGTCTGGCACCTTTCCCAGTTTCAAATCTCTTCAGTCCGCTCTCCATTCCATCTGATGGTGGCCCTCTGGTTCACATACAAGGACTGCATCAATGCAACCAAGTGTTTTGGAAAGGCTTGTTGGTTAGTAGCAATCACTTTCTCCAGGAGAACTTGCAAACACACAAGCATGTCTCTTGTTCCTCTTCCTTTCCTATAAGCAGCTTGGGATTCTGGTTGTTCTTGCCCTAGCTTCTGCTTCATGCAGTTTACATTTATCAACAGGAGGATTTTACTGGTGTGGCTGATAAGTGCTATAGTCCTGTTGTTTGAGCACTGTTTCTGGTCTCCAGGTTTGAACAAGGCAACAAATTCTTGGATTTTCCACTCATCTGGCCAGTGACAAGATGTCCATATGCTTGCGCATAACCGATGCAGTAGTTTGATGCCATTTGGTCCAGTTGATTTGACAAGTTCACCAGAGATTCCATCAATTCCAGGTGACTTTCTGACAGCATGTTTCACAGCATGTTCTATATATAGGGCCTATAGTTAAATTGAAATTCGACCCTAAAACATCAAAACGGTCATTCAAATGACTATTTGTACTATTTTGATATGTTTAATTCCTAAACACTTTGCATCAAATGTATAAACACCTAATGTCAAATCCCTAAACATGTTTAGTTTTTAAACATGTTTGGATATGAGGTGTTTAGATATTAAACAGATATTTCAAAATGTTTAGAAACGTGGAGCAAAATAGTGTTTAG
>JAMKCH010015192.1:0-70513 GCA_023653785.1 Ophioderma brevispina | reverse complement strand
CCATGGACCCGTTAACCACTTTTAAAAAACAACTTCCTGATAATTGGTTATTTATGAATTTTCATATATTGGGCCCGCTTCCTATTTTTATGACCAAAAAAGTGGTTATGTTTTACAAAATATCAAATGAGGTTGGCTGTACACACTGTTTTTTATGATTTATCCTTCATGTGTACTCTATGCATGATGGCTAGAGGGTGTTGTGTAAACCAATAGTGCAGTGAGAGACCCTTTAGTTAGCCAGTTAGGTACACTGCTGCTACTAAGCCATTTCAGTGAAAGATCTAGATAATAATATATAAACATATCCATATATCACAAGTGCTTTCCAAGCCTATTAAACAATTTACCAGGTCGGTTTAACATTTTACCGTCATTGTGTTTTGGCTTACATTTCCTGAAAGGAAGGCCTACCGACATAAACACTATGGGAAAACACTGAATAAAACCAGGATTAATTCTAGTCACCTCTCCAAACTATACAAAAGACATTACCTACATGGTGAGTCAAAAAGATTGACACTCGTTTTTTTGTTGAATTTTTTACAGCAGTGAAGATCATCTACCAAAGGTACCGACTATTCACATATAAATAGATTATTTCAACTACCTCAGAGACATTCTTGAACTTTTATTTTTGAAACTTTGCATTGCAAAGTTATGCTAAACTTAAAGTAGGACCCATTTCACTCTGTCATGGGAATAACGGTGTGGAATGTGGTCAAAAGAGACTTGGATGAGTCTAGACAAAGTCCATCATGACATCTTTGCTTGCTTGATGACCTTTGGTGTTAAATCTTCAAATATCAAGAAAAATGTCAAACTATTTCATTCTGAAATCCACGAAACAAATTATGGAATCTTTTTGAAGCATTTTGAAGCATTACTTAAACAAATGTTCGAAATTGTTCCCATATCTTTTCACGGAAACTGAATGCAGAATATTTAGGCCATCCTGTGCAATACAGCAGGTTGACCCACATTTTCCGCGGACTTCTTCATAACCTGATGGGGGAAGGGGTTACTTTGGGGAATTGAATATTTGGACATTACAGGACAGTACACGCCATCTTGCCTTTCCCTTTTGCCATCTTCAATCTTTTCCTCATCCCTTTACCGCTCTCTTTTCTCTACTCCTTTTCTGCTTGTCCTTGCCCACTTTCCTATGTAACCGTAACTAAGGTTTTTTCTGGTAAGGCAATATGCGGAGGGACAGTGCCTTCCCCTTTCCCCCTCTGCCCTGTTACGCACGGCATTAATCTTGTAAGAAATATTATCAATAACAGTTGTTAGGATTATGAAATGTTACTTTTAGAACAAAAATAATAAGTATAAGCATTTAGATGACAGTAAAACAATGGCTGTTTGCGCTGTGGACGTGAAAGAATTTGTACACAAACGTGGTCATCGTGGTTTTGGAGGCTTTCCGTCAATACCATATACTTCAATTTGCTAACAGGTAAAATTTAGTTTCTTTACCAATGATAGTAGATATAATGAGCTATTGTTTGTGTTACAAAAAAAATTTCTGAACTTGTTACATATTTTTTACAGATTTTTGACAATCGAATGTAAATCTTTTGGACTCATATGTAGGAGATATTTGGACATTTTGTCTACTTCAAAGTGAAGTTGAAGAAATTAAAAATCAGATTCTACCCGGGTGGTACAAACAACGTCAAAATTCGGTCTCCATATGCATCGGCTCCCCAAACTAGTTAACATTTTTTCCTACACTGTCGAATTTTTCCTATTGATTTCAATAGCAAAATAATTTGGAAAAGTGTGTTCTTTGACTATTTATATTGGTATGTCTGGAGCCTAGTTTAACTGGACACAATTTTGAGGATACAAATTTTTAATGTACACTTTGATTTGTTGTAGAAAACATACCGAGATGTTTTAAGGTTTATTGAACAAGCAAGTAGAAAGAAAACCTAACACCAAATTTCTAATTTACTGCTGTCCTGATCGGCCCACAGGATGCATGCTTGGACTTTGGTGTGATGACAGAGAAAAACCAAAGTTTTCATTTGTTTATTACACAAAGGACAGAATTTCAGCTTATTCAATTCGGGTGTGGGGGTGATTTAATGGCATGGCGTAAGCCATTCCAAATATGCAAAATAAGAGTTTTGAAAAAATTGGGTGGCACACCTTTCTGGAATGTCCTAATATCTCTTTAATAGGTACACTTCATTCATATAGAGGAAGAAAACAGCCAAGGGCCATGTGTGTGATTGTCACTGGATTGTACTGATATTCAGAACAGGGTTTATTAGGGTGTCTCTATCTGGGTTACTTGCTGGAGCTTGGCCTAAATTATTGGCCTTCATTTCACGATTATTTGCTACGCACGACACGGTGCATCCTTTCCACACTCAAGAATCCTATCGTTTAATGCGAGGTGTGAAAACAACTTCGAGTACAAGCCTTTGTGCAGTTACTTTGAAGTCAATATTTTGATGATTTCTGGTACACGTGAAATGAACGGGCATCCCAGATGGCACATGTTATTTCCTAACTATAAGCTTGGTAATAATTCTGACATGGCCACACACTTGCTTGTTTCGTGAACTGGATCTACAGGAAAACCCGTGGTGCGCATTTTGATGGAAAAAGTGGGGTGTACCTAGTAAACTTTAACACCAAGAAAAATTATTACTTCAACTACAGTCGGTTACAATTCCCGTTCCTGCCATCATTAAGCGTAAAATAATGGGACATTTTTTACCAGTTCACCCCCGGTGTCTATTCTACAAGATTGTCACCGCAAATTGTGGTTATCAGCATAGACAGCCCTAATGAGTCAATTGCTTTATACGGCTGTTCAAACTGACGACACTGTTAAAGTGCACCCACTTGCCATAGTTACATGAGCTTGAAAAAACCAATTGCTGGTCCCTTCCATCGACTGTCCCTGCCATTGCAACGAACAAGGGGAAATTCAAAAAGTCTAAATAATGCTTTCATTTCAAATATCCATAGCAGGCATTTGTTTTAACTGGATAACTTGCTGATGAGTAGAGCGATCAAATTACCGGAACAGCATGTTTCCCCACTTTTTCCCAACACCCCACCCGTAATTCAACAAAAAACACACCCCTAAATAACCACACAATTACCACAAACAAACTGCCAAACCCCAATACACCAAAAACACAGGGGAATTTCAGGGCCACTGATTGTTTGTATGGGAAGTGCGCTACTCACGCGTTATTGAATGTTCATGTATTATGTGAAACCAGATAAAACAAAAACGTATTGCCGGCGACACAGTTTTCAAACTGATTGGACTATATAGTCCAGTAACTAATTAGGTGTATAAGATTTACGAAATGTTCAGCGGGCAAATATGATTTTTCTTTAAAAGCTAGTTTTCACGGTCTTTCGATAATATACAATCATTGATCTTGTAGGCCTATATGACAAGATTGCCGCAATGGAGTTGTCTTGTATTTTGAAGAGATTAATAGCTCTTGCATGTCCTACTGATATCAGTTGTCAAATTGTTTCGCCACGGCTTAAAAATTGTTCTATAAAAACTAAAGAGGACAATTTTGTATTGGGGTCAAAAACAGCTGTGTACGGCACCCCAAATACCCCAAATACCCATGTGATAACACAGGGCAGTATTGGGTTGATAGGGTTTATGGATGAACTGTAAATAAAAACCTACCTCGATATTCCTTCTGACTTGCTTGCGAACTGAATTGAAATGACGCACTCCCATAGAGTGCCTGTGACTAGCTCTCAAGTCTTTACTGAAATCTTCCAGTCAGTTCAGAAGACTTTGCTCTTTGAAACATGATGTCCCTGTCAGGTGATTCTTCGTCCCATCTCTATGTTTGATGATGTGGATGACAATATGATAGTGCGTCATCTGACCGGCTTGGTGGGGGCGGGATTAGGTGGCTGGTCTGCATAGTGTCCCAAGGGGGACCCACGTTCATGCATAGATTTGTGAGACTTCTGTTGCCCAAAATTCATCAAATTTTCAGGTGGAAAATTGGCGATATTGGATTATTTTCATACCTGGAAACAGACCACATACCTGATACCGTACAGGGTGGCGGGCTCTGATTTAGGCTCGGTAGTTGTGCTCTTCTATTCACTATCACATTATTGAGAATAGGATCATACCAGGACGCACATATAAACAGTTCGTTTAGTTAGTTGTGCCTGCTTCAAGGCAAGAAGATCTTCTTGTTCGGCTAGTTTTTCTCGACGCCAGGTTGCTCTTGCGAAACTGTGATCTCTGCTTCAAGCCGTTCTTCTGTCTGGCCGAGAGACATGTGTGAAAACTTTGTGGAGGCACAGCTTGTGCATGTAAGCCTGATGCGGTCCCTGTGCTACATTCCTTCCAGAACATGTCTGTTGGTTGGGGTCCAAAGTGCATAGGCAAAACTCAATTTTACTTGATTAGAGGGTGCTGGATCGCTTGTCTTTATAGGTTCTGGCACAATGGCTGAAATTCACCAGAGTTAGTCCGAGAATGCCCAATCAGAAGGAAAATCTTGGCGAATTGAGGAAGTGGGTGTGAATAGTCATTGCAGGAAGATCTGTTACTGGCATACAAACCCTATGGACTGCCTTGCAGCTCTTCTGTCTGACTTGCTCTGATGATGACGTTACAGCGGCCTGTGAGTGCTGGACAAGATGGTTGAAAATTCAGTATCCCAGGCATCAGCCTGCGCACTGCATTAAACTAGATTGTTGGTGGGAGGTCGCCATAAGGAAGCCCTTATGTTGTGGGTGCTTTTGATGGCACTGCCTCACTTCCACTCTGTGTTTGTGGAAATGAATTGGTTGATACCCTGAGGTGCATGTGGAAATGACAGGTTTCCATTGGAGGGGGAGTATCATTTAAGATATGGTTGTTGGTGGATGACGAGTATCTGGTTGAAGACTTGGTGGGTGAGCTGTGGGTTTGGTTGAAAACGGTTGGGGGAGTAAACAGGGGTGAGTTGCTATGGGATGGTGTTCCTGGTGACGAAATACCTTGAGGTCGTGATGAATGTCTTGTTGATGGACCTGAAAGAAAGAACAAACTTATTTTTTTTACTTTTTCTCTTGCAAGATCAAAACTTTTTTGTAGCAAATGCCAATATGCATGATAAAGGAAACACACTGAATGGATTTTGAACTTGCAGCCTGTTCAATTTTGTCCTCGGTCATTTCCGTCATGATAAATACAGCTTTGAACCTCACACACAGCAGTTATTCCATTCCATGCCCATGACTTCTACAAAATTACATTTTAAAACTTACCATTTTATAGATACCTGTGAATTTGCCATCACAAATGACAAAAACAATTCAGGGGTCTCATTAAGGGTAGTGTCATCCCTAGTGCTTTTGTTTTTCACAGGAATTTAGGGATTTTATTTTGCACCATTTTAAAACATCACCTGTGTTCTATCGTTACCACCAAAGATTATCCAAATTTTAAAAAAGCTGTATTTTTGCCGATTTAAAACAACAGTTTTGACCATTTAACAGTCACAAAAATCCGCTCATTGGTCTTAACGGCGGGAATTTAAGCACATTTTACGCCGCCCAGTCGCCAAGGGCGCAGCATCGCGTCGCGCGGTGCATTTTTACTGGTAATGAAGCGTGCGCGTGTTTTTAATGTACTTTGCGAGGACGCATCTTGGAAAAAAAGAAAAAATAATATTTGGAAAAGGTAAACAAAGCGCTAATTTAGACCAGATGAAATTTCAATTTCTTCTGATTTCAGGAGTTAGAGACAAAGGATGTTTGATTCAATAGGCATATAAAAGATGCTTACACACTTGCACAAACATAGGCAATTTTGCAGTTCAAAGAAAAGTTATTTGAGAAAGAGACAGCTTGAAATGGCGTGAAAAGCCCCTTTTTACTAAAACGCGGATTTTCTCAAGTTCAATTTTCGCAACATGTGGCACACTTTTCAGGACAGCATAACAAAAACAATTGTGAATTTTCAGGAATTCTGATTGTTATTTTTAAAACAAGACAAAATTTGTCTAGGGCGTGGTTTTCATTTTCTTAAAAATAGCTACTTTCGAAATATTAAGGTAAATGTCAAAAAAGTTTGATTTTGTTTTTTTTTTTTTTTACCTTTCTTTTCCCCAAATTTTGAGGTATATATGGGAGGGAATATCTTTAGTTAGAAATCGAAAAAAAAATGAAAAAAATTGAGAAAAACCGTTCCCTAGAGAAGACGAATTGCTATCGTAGGAAAGTTAAAACCTATATTTACTTCGTATTTTTGGAGTTGTCTGTGCTAGAAACAAATTTGGGCCAAATTTTGCGACAATTGAACCATTGAGAAAATCCGCGTTTTTTAGTAAAAAAGGGACTTTTCAACGCCATTTCAAGCTGTTCTTCTCAAATAACTGATCTTTGAATCTTCAAAAATTGAACTATTGGTCGTAGCAAGGTGATGGAAATACATCTTTAGCACTATTGAATCAAACCATCCTTTGTTCTCTAACTCCAGAAAAATCAGAAAGAAATTGAAATTTCATATGGTCTAAATTAGCGCTTTGTTTACATTTTCCAAATATATTTTTCGTGTTCCAAGTTTCGTTCGCGCAAAAGTACATTTAACACGCGCACGCTTCATTCGCAGTAAAAATTCCAACCGCGACGCGAGCTGCGCCTTGCGACTGGACGGCGTGTTTTTAAAATGTGCTTAAATTCCGCCGTTAAGACCATGCGGGTTTTTGTGACTTAATGGGTTAAACTGTTGTTTAATCGGCCAAAAAAAAACAGCTAGGGATTGTCGCAGTGGATAACCTTTGTGTAACGATTAGAACACAGGTTGTATGTTTTAATGGTGCAAAAAATCGAAATCATGTGAAAACAAAACGCACTTAGGGTGACAACTACCCAATGAGACCTGACTTGTTTTTGTTCATTGTGATTGGCAAAGGCACATTTATCTATAATGGTTAACGTTTAAAATGTAATTTGTAGGACTCATGGGCCATGGAATGGGAATAAACTGCTGTGTGTGAGGTTCAAAGCTGTATTATCATGACGGGATATGACAGGACAAAAATGAACGCAAGTCAAATCCATTACAGTGTTTTCCCTTTATCATGCATGAGGGGTCATTTGTACAAAAAAGTTTTGATCTTGCAAGATCAAAAAGTAAAAAAAATAAGTTTGTTCTTTCTTTCAGGTACATCACACAAGACATTCATTCAATACATTCAAGGTATTCTCCCACCCAGGAACCCATCCCAGCGGCAACTCACCGGTACTTGCCCAAACCGTTTCACCAACCACAGCTCACCCACAAAAGTCTTCAACCAGATACTCGTCATCACCACCAACCATATCTAAATGGATACCCACCTCCAAATGGAAAACTGTCAGTTTCCAATTCATTGCACCTCATCGGGTATTCAACCACTTCAAGTTCCACAAAGAAACATAGGGGAAGTGAGGCAGTGCCATCAAAGCACCACCAACATAATGGGCTTCCTTATGGCGGACTCACACCAAGCAATCTAGTTGATAATGCAGTGCCAGGATGATTGCTGGAGATATGATTTTCAAACCATCTTGCCAGCACTCACAGGCCGTCTGTACGTCATCATATAGCAAGTCAAGACAGAGGCTGCAGGCATGTCAGTAGGTTGTATGCCTAGTACAGGCCTTCTGACAAAGTGAACTATGTCACACCCCACTTCCGTAAGTTCGCCAGGATTTCCTTTGAGTGGGGGCATTCTCGGACTAACGCTGGTGAATTTCAATAGCCCATTGTGTCCAGAACTGATATGACAGCGAGAGTCCAGCACCCCTCTGAGATCAAGATAAAAGGAGTTTGGGCCTATTGCCACTTTGACCCCAAAGCCAAACCGACATGGTTGGAAGTAAGGTAGCAAACAGGGACGCATTCAGCCTGTACAAGCACCAAGCGTGCCTCCACAACGGTTTCACAGCATGTCTCCTCGGACAGGACAGAAAGAAACTCTGAAGCGAGACACAGTTGGCGCAAGAGCTGAAGGCCTGGCTTCGAGGAAAAACTAGCCGAAACAAGAAGATTTTCTTCCTGAAGCAGGCACAACTAACGGAAACAGGAACTGTTATATTTGGTACTGGGGTGAATCATATTCTCATAATGTTGATAATATAAGACAACAACTACCGAGCCCTTAAAAGTACAGAGCCGGCCACCTGTACGTAGGCAGGTATGCGGTCTGTTTCCAGGTACTGAAAATAATCCAATATCGACCAATTTTCCAACCTGAAGAATTTTGATGATTGGGCCAACCAAAGGTGCTACAGAATCTATGCATTGAACTTGGTATTGGGACCACATGATTGCAGAACCAAGCCAACACCTAATCCACACCAAAGCCGGTCAGATGAGCACTTCATCATTGTCATCCACATCATCAAACATAGAGATAGGAGAGATACCTGGACAGGGACATCATTTTCAAAGAGCAAAGTCTTCTGAACTGGACTGGAAACAGAGTTCCAGTAGACATGAGGATTGCTAGTCAAAGGCACTCTGATGGGAGGCGTTAATTTCATTCAGCAAGCAAGTCAAGAAGGAAACATCGAGGTAGGTTTATTTACAGGTTCATCCTAAAACCCTATCAACCCCAAAATAATTACGCCCGTGTTATCCCATCCATGGTATGTTTGTGGTATTTGGGGTGCAGTAAACAGCGTTTGACCCCATACAAATTGTCTCTTGTATTTTAGAACAATTATTAAGCAGTGGCAACACAATTTTGAAACTGATATAAGTAGGACCATGCAAAAGCTTTATCTCTGCAAAAAAATCAGGGACAAATCCATTGCGGCCCAATCTTTGTCATATAGGGCATTGCAAATATTTGATTATTGTATGTAAAGTATACATTTCTAGAATAAAATTAGATGATGAACCCGATGGTTGCATTAGATTAATGTAAAACTTTTCCGTATTTGAGAAAAATACTAAAAAACATTAATTTTGCCCAAAAAAAATTTTTGTCAGACACATAACACAAACAATTTTGAATTTTCATGAATCTTTTCTTATGTTATTTTTTTAGAAACAATACCATTTTGTCTAGGGGACGGTTTTTTCATTTTTCTTAAAACTATAGCTTACTTTGAAATAATAAAGGTAATGTCAAAAAAGTTTGATTTTACCTTTCTTTCCAAATTTTGAGTATAATATTGAAGGAATAGCTTTAGATTAGAAATCGAAAAATGAAAAATGAGAAAACCGTCCCTATAGAAGACAGACTGCTATCGTAGGAAGATTAAACCTTATCTTTTTAATTCGGTATTTTTGAGTTGTTTCTTGTCTGAAAATTTGCCAAATTTTTTGCGAAATTGGAACTTGAGAAATCTCGTTTTAGTAAAAAATGGACTTTTCACGCCATTTCAAGCTGTCTCTTTCTCAAATAACCTTTATCTTTTGCAAACTTCAAATTGACTATGGTGTGCAAGTGATGGAAAATACATCTTTATGCACTATTGAATCAAACATCCTTTGTCTCTACTCCAGAAATCAAAGAAATTGAAATTTCATCTGGTCTAAATTAGCGCTGTGTTTACATTTTCAATTTATTTTTCGTTTTTCCAAGATGCGTTTGCGCAAACATACATTAAAACACGCGGCACGCTTCATTACGCAGTAAAACTTCACCGCGCGACGCGATTCTGCGCCTTGCGACTGGCGGCGTAAAATGTGCTAAAATTCCCGCGTTAAGACCATGCGGTTTGTGTGACTTTAAATGGTCAAACTGTTTGTTTTAAATCGGCAAAAAAGAGTCAGCTCATGATTTGTCTGCAGTGGATAACTCTTTGTTGGGTACGATAGAACACCAGGTTATGTTTAAAATGGGTGCAAAAAATCCGAAATTCATGTGAAACAAAAGCACTCTGGTTGACACTACCCTTAAATGGAGACCTGACTTGTTTTTTGTCATGTTGTGAATGCAAAGCACATTTATCTATAAAGTTAAAGTTTTTAAAATGTAATGTTTGTAAAGGAAGTCATGGGCATGGCATGGAAGAACTGCTGTTTGTGAGTGTTCAAAGTGTAATTTACATGACGGGATATGACACGGACAAAATTGAACTGCAAGTCAATCTTCAGTGTTGTGCCTTTATCAGCATATGTGTCCATTTGTACAAAAAAGTTTGATCTTTGCAAGATTAAAAAGTAAAAAACAAGTTGTTCTTCTTGTCAGGTACTCACACGGACATTAATCACACCTCAAGGTATTCTCAACAGGAAACCCATCCCGAGAGCAAACTCAACCCGGTTACTGCCCAACGTTTCACCAACCACAGCTCACCCACAAAGTCTCAACCAGATACTCGTCATCACCCACCACCATATCTAAATGGATACCCACCTCCAAATGGAAACATGTCAGTTTCCAATCATGACCGCATGGGTATCAACCCACTTCAGTTCCACAAAAACATAGTGGAAGTGAGGCAGGGCCATCAAAGCACCACCACATAATGGCTTCCTTATGGCGACTCCCACCAAGCATCTAGTTGAATGCAGTGCCAGGATGATGCCTGGAGATTACTGATTTTCAAACCAATTCTTGTCCAGCACTAACAGGCCGTCTGGAACGTCATAATCATAGCAAGTCAGACCGGAGAGCTGCAAGGCATGTCAGTAGGTTGTTATGCCAGTACAGAGCGCTTCCTGCAAAGTTAACTATGTCACACCCACTTCCGTCAAGTTCGCCAGATTTCCTTCTGAGTGGCATTCTCGGACTAACTCTGGTGAATTTCAGCAATTGGGTGCAGAACTGATAATTACAGCGAGTCCAGACCCCTTCTGGATCAAGATAAAAAGGAGTTTTGGCCTATGCACTTGACCCCCAAGAAACAGAACATTGTCTGGAAGTAATGTAGCAACAGGGACGCATCAGCTGTACAATGCCACAAGCTGGGCTCCACAAAGTTTCCACAGAATGTCTCTCGGAAACGACGAAAGAACTCTTGAAGCAGAGATCACAGTTGGAGCAAAGAGCAAGCCTGGCTCGAGAAAAAACTAGCCGACCAGAAGATTCTTCTGGCCTTGAAGCAGGCACAACTAACTGAAACAGAACTGTTATATTTGCGTATGGGGATGAATCATATTTATAATGTTGATAATATAAGACACACTACCGAGCACTAAATACAGGCCGCACGACGTAGGCAGGTATGTGGTCTGGTTCAGGTACTGAAAAATAATCCAATATCGACCAATTTTCCACATGAAGAATTTGATGAATTTGGGCAACAGAAGGTGCTCACAGAATCTATGCATGAACTTGGTCTTGGACACATGATGCAGACCAGCACACTAATCCCCACCAAGCCGGTAGTGAGCACTTTCATCATTGTCATCCACATCATCAAAACATAGAGATAGGAGAAGATCACCTGGACAGGGACATCATTTTCAAGAGCAAGTCTTCTGAACTGACTAAGAGTTTTCAGTAGACTTGAGGATGCTAGTCACAGGCACTCTGATGGGAGTGCGTAATTTCATTCAGCAAGCAAGTCAAGAAGGAACAACATCGGGTAGGTTTATGTACAGGTTCATCCATAAACCCTATCAAACACAACTAGCCCTGTTGTTCATCATCATGGTTATTTTGTGTATTGGGGTGCAGTACACAGCTGGTGACCCCATACAAAGTGTCTCTTTTATTTTTAGAACATGTTAAGCCAGTGCGCAACACCCAATTTTTTGACAACCTGAGATAAGTAGGGACAGCAAGCAGAGATATGACTCTCTGCCGCAAAAATCCAGGACAAATCAAATTTTTTTTTTGGTTTTTTTTTTTTTTTTTTTTGTACCGGCAATTTGATCATATGCTACAAAGATCATGATTCTGTATATTATAGAAAGACGTGGAAAACTAGATGTTAAGGAGTAAAAATCATATTTGCCCGCACTGACTGAAATTTCGTAAATTACACAGAATGTAGTTACTAGGACTAGATATTCCAATATCAGTTGTGAACAACTAGTGTCGCGGCCAAATAATGTTTGTTTTATTCTGGTTTTTTTGCCATATTAAATGAGACTTTAATCAGCTCGTGCAAGTAGCGCAATTCTCCAATACAAATCAACTCAGTGGCCCTGAAATTCCCCTGTGGTAAGTTTTTGTGGATTGGGGGTTTGGCAGTTTGTCTGTGGTGTATTTATGTGGTATTTAGGGGGTTGTGAAATTACGACTGGTGGGCGTGTGTTATACGGATTAAAATTTGCTGGGGAAACACGCTTTTTTGTAGCAACTGGTCATTTGATTCGCTTCTACTACATGCAAGTATCAGCTAAAAAAGCCTGACCTATGGAGATTTGATTGAAAGCAGTTATTTAGGACTTTTGAATTTCCCTCTGTTCGTTTGAAGCAGGGAGGAGGGACAGTCGATTGGAATGCAGGGACCAGCAATTGGTTTCAAGATATGTTTACTATGCAAGTGGTGCTGCCACTTTACAAGTTGTCGTCAGTTGAACAAGCACGTATAAAGCTTGACTTCATTAGGCTGTCTATGCTGATACACAATTTTGAGCTGGGACAATGTGTAGAACACGTGTGACTGGTACAAAATGCACAGTATTTTAACTGAAGGCGTGATGGCAGGAGAATGGAATGGTTTTAACCGCTGTAGTTGGAAGTAGTAATAAATTTCTTGGGTAGTTTACTAGCTACACCCACTTTCCCATCAAAATGGCGCACCACTGGTGCTGTAGGATCCAAGTTCACGAAACAAGCAAAGTGTGCTGTGCCATCGGTCAAGAAAGAAATTATTACTCAAGCTATAGTAGGAATAACATGTGCCCATCTGGAATGCCGTTCATTTTCCACTTTGTAAGCCAGAAAATAATCAAAATTTGACTTCAAAGGTACTGCCACAAGGCTTGTAATCGAGTTTGTTTCACCTCGAATGTAAAACTATAGGATTCGAGTGGTTGCGAAAGTATGCACGTGTCTGTGCGTAGCAAAATGAATCATGAATGAGGCTCAATAATTTGGCGCCAAAAGCTCCGCAAGTAACACGATGAGTAGACAGCCCTATAGACCCTGTTATGAATATCAGTACAATCTCAGTACAATCACACAAAATGCTTGCTGTGTGTCTTCCTCTATATGAATGAAGTTTTGGACCTATTATTTAAGAGGATATTAGGACATTTCAGAAAGGGGTGCACACCCAATTTTTCCACCAACTCTGTATTGCATATTTGGAATGATTTAACCAGGCATTAAATCACACACGAAGTGAATAAGATGAAAACTTCTGTCTTGGTAATTAAAACAATGAACTTGGTTTTCTGTCATGCACGACAATTAAAAAAAGTCCAAGAATGCATCGCTGTGGGGTCCCGTTCAGGACAGCAGTTAAATTTAGAAATTTGGTGTTTGGTTTTTTCTTTTCTACTGGCTGTGTTCAATAAACTTAAAAAACATTCTCGGTAGTGTGTTCTACAACCAATCAAGTGTAAATTAGAAAAAATTTGTATCCTCAGGAAAATTGGTGTCCAGTTAAACTAGGCTCCAGAAATACCAATATAAATAGTCAAAGAACATCACTTTCCAAATTTATTTTGTATTTTGAATCAATAGGAAAAAAAAGTAGAGTGTATGGAAAAAAATTGTTAACTAGTTTTGGATCCGATATGCATGGAGACAGAATTTTGAACGTTTGACCCGGGTTAGGAATCTTGATTTTAATTTTATTAAATTCACTTGGGAAGTATACAAAAAAGGTCCAAATATGTCTCCTCACATGTGAGTCAAAAAGATTTACATTCGATTTCAGAAAAATATTAAAAAAT
Source organism: Ophioderma brevispina (assembly GCA_023653785.1). Taxonomy (NCBI): domain Eukaryota; kingdom Metazoa; phylum Echinodermata; class Ophiuroidea; order Amphilepidida; family Ophiodermatidae; genus Ophioderma; species Ophioderma brevispina. The sequence goes on along the minus strand of JAMKCH010015192.1, from coordinate 56,712 downwards.
ATTTAACAAGTCAGAAGTGTTTTGTGTACAACGAAAACACAATAGCTCATTATATCTACTATCATTGGTTAAAGAAATCTAAAAGTATTAACCCTTTTCGCATATGAAGATATGGTAAATTGACGGAAAAGCCTCCAAAAAAACCCAAAACATTGACCACGGTTGTACAAATTCTTCACGTCCACAGTAGTAAAAGCCATTGAGGTACTTCATCTAAAACTGCTTAATAAATTACTGTATTTTGTTTCTAAAGAAACATTTCATAATCCGTAAAATGTTATTGATAATATTTCTTAACAAGAGTAATGACCAGTAGCGTACAGGGCAGAGGGGGAACGGGGAGGCACTGTCCCTTCCCATATGGGCCTTCCAAAAAAAAGCTTAAGTTAGCGGTTTTGGTTAACCGAGGAATTGTTAGTGGGAAAAGGACAAGCAGAAGAAAAGGAGTAGAGAAGAAAAGAGAGGGAAGGGAGGAGAGGAAAAGATTGAGCTGCAAAGGGAAAGCGCAGACTGGAGGGTAATGTCTGAATGTTCCAAATATTCAATTCCCCAAGTACCCCCTCCCGTAAGGTTAGTGGAAGGAGTCAAGTCGGCGGAAAAGAAAAAGTGGGTCAACCGGCTGTATTGCAAGGATTGCCTAATATTTGCATCAGTTCCTGTGAAAAGATATGTGAACAATTTCGAACATTATTGAATTGTAATGACAAAAAAAAATGCTTCAAAAGATTCCATAATTTGTTCTTGATTTCCAGAATAATGAAATAGTTGACATTGTTTCTTGATATTTGAAGATTAAACAAAGGTATCAAAGCAAGAAAAGAATGTCATGATGTACTTGTGTCGACTCATCCAAAGTCATCTTTGACCAAATTCCACAACAGTGATTCCTGGACAGAAGTGTGAAAAATGGTACCTATCTTTAAGTTAGCATAACTTTGCAATTGCAAAGTTCAAAAATAAAAATCAAAAAATTTCTGAGTAGGTGAAATAATTGAGTTTTATATGTGATTTAGTCGGTTTGTTTTTTAAAAAAAAAATCTGTTGAGTAGATTTTTCACTGCGGTAGAAAATTCAAACAAACGAGTGGAAAATCTTTTTGACTCACCATGTAGGTAATTGTAATTTTGTGATATTTGGATAGGTAACTAGAATAATCTGGTTTTTTTTTTACGTGTTTCCCATAGTTGTTATGCGGTAGGGCCTGCCTTGCCGGAAATGTAAGCAAAACACAATGACGTCAAATGTTAACCGCCCTGAAATTGTTTTTTAAATAGGCTTGGAAGCACTTGTGATTTATATGGAGTAGGTTATTATATTATTTGGGATCTATATATTTTCACTGAAATGGCTTAGTAACAGCCCGCAGTGTTTTGTCCTAAACTGGGGAACTAAATGGCTCATGCACATATTGGTTTACACCATATATGCCATCTGCATGAAAGTTACACATGAAGGAATAAAATGCTTTCATACCACAAAACGGTGTATCAGCAAGTCATTTTGTTAAAAATAAGCCACTTTTTGGTCAATATAAATAGGAGGGCAATATATTATTTATAATAAAACCAAATTAGCAGGAGTTGTTTTTAAATTGTTAAAGGCATGGTTCTGATCGCTAATAGCATCATCCCCAGGGGAAAAAAAAAACCCCAGATTTTCGTGAGTGATCAAAAATTTTGGGTTTGTCGGAAGAAAGCCTTACTAATTCCTAACTTACCATGTGAAATCTTAGGGTTTTAAAGGATGTTTGGTTTGGATATATGAGTAAAAAATGTGCCCCAGTTCGATCAACCAATATTTTACACAGTACTCTGTGCGGATTACACCAATCACGTTTTTTAGCTCTCAATCAAAACAGGTTGAACATATTGGTGGAAACTACAGAGTGGTTTTGGTGGTGAAAACACGTTCTATCCAAGCTGAAAATGTATACAGGCTATACTTAAATCTGAACAAGCCCCTTTAAATAACAAATTTAAAGAAGCATGACATGTTCATCTTTTGTTGACATTTGTGACCTGGCCCATCAAATGAAACAGAAAGTTGCTTTGTGGTTGGTTTGTGAGAATGGTGGCTGGGGACTACTGTTTTTGAAAACTGTGGTAGCCTCTGGGGCAGCAATGGGAATGTGCACACTGCAGTGACAGACAACATAATACTTTAATCCATCAGTAAAATTTGTCTGTACACTGGCTGTCCCACGATTAGGCCCATTATTTTGTTAAATTTGTGTTTGGTCTCAAATTTTAGAATTGGGTTATGGACAGTTTAAAACAATAGAAAAACATAGAGGAGATTGTTCAAAGAAAGGAAAGAATAACAACTGAAAGGCAGAAGGGGGAGAATTGGTTTTGTGATGCGGCAATCCATTCAAATAAAGTGGTTATTTAGAAGCAGAGGATGCCATTTTCAGATTTTTTACATCTGAATTCAGATTTTTTGTACTCCAAATTTCCGCAAGTTTTATTATTTTCAGCCTTGTTTTGGTTCATTTTTCCCAAATTTACGCGCTTTTTTTCAGATTTTTTGGGGTAACACTCATGAGCATTTGATTGTGACCAAAGGTAAAACTATTTTAAGCAAATCTGTGAAAAATTTTTTAAAGAAGTGATTTCAACTGATTTTGGTACGTGGTATGGTGTCACACATTACCAAAAAAAAGTGAGTTATAGTAGGGGGTGGGGAAAAAAAAACATTGTTTTTTCGGGAGTCAAGGGATAATCAGGGGTCAAATTTGAAAATTGATCAATATGGTGAAAGTATGAAAAGTTACTCAAGTTAATTAGTGTAATCATAAGGCTTCCGCAAAAAGGTATCGTGTACTATCTGGGGGCCGAATAGTTTTGGAGTTAGTTTATAGGCTAAAAACAAACAAAAATCAATTAAAAAATGGTCATTTTCACGTGTACAGGGTCACATTATAAAATGTATTCCGATTTGGATAAAAAAAATGGTCTGCTAATTATGATGGAGCTCATGGATTAAAATAAGAATAGTTTTGATGTCTGAAATGCTTAGTTCCCAATGTAGGGGCAACCACAAGGTAAAACATTCCATTGCATTCCATGGGGCTTGACCTTGTTTCCCCCCTAAATTAGGTGGTAAGTAAGCTTTAAGACACTCAAAAACTATTCCTATTTTTATACAATTTGTTCCAATTTTTGTGTTATCGTTGTCTCTACTTATATGAGAGCCTAGCATTTGCATATACTACCACCAAGTGTCGTGAGAAACAAACTTGCGGTGAATAGTAGAACGTTAATGCAAACAAGGCACCTATCCACTTACTGTGCTCAGTTTTGATGGTTAACATTAAAACGGCATGTTTTTGTCTGTATCTTGGGAAAGAAATTGATTTTAAGCTGATATTTCAGGACAATGAGAAAAATATGGCCTTTATCTATCTGATACCAAAATCAATACTACTTATGGGTAAATCAGGGAGGGACAGGGTCCCAAAAGCGATAGGAACAAGCACCTTAATGTGCATTTGCATTCTGTTTAGGAGTGTTTATATTTGTCGTGTCTACATGGCAAAACTTTATGATTGAGTTATTAATATACTTGTGATTTACTAATATTCGATCTGTACTTCCTCACATATTCGATATCTTACCTCAACTCGTCTTCCAACATCAATCACCACAAGGTGAAACTACCAGCACTTCACCACTGTATAGAGATATGGTGCAGGGCATAACTCGCAAGTAACTCTATCCTGGCAAAGTACACCGGGGACATGGCACCAACAATTCAACTTCCAGCAGGTACTTCAATGCTATCTTTTTCAGGGATTCAACCTTGTTACACAGTGGTTCAGCAAATATTAACAATGACGTTGTACCAATCTTTATGCACTTCTCGTGTTGGGATATTTTTGATGGAAAAGTTTGACCGCTGTGCCCAGTAGGAATAGCAGGATGTTTTGGGGGTTTTGGGCCAGCGAAGAGGTGTTGTTAGAGCATTATGTACTCCAATAATAAAGGTTTTGGTTTGGCATTTCGTGATCCCCAGTCTTGTCCCGCCCCGAATTACCTAAAAAAAGTTTGAGATTTTATTATCATCTGAAAACCGTTAGCCTTAGTAATCCATGCGTACTAATCTTACGTGCAAATTCGATCGTGTGTGTAAGAAAATAGCAATTTCGTATTTTCTGTCATAAACGGACCAGAACTTACAGAACAGGGGCCTATGGTACATGGGGAAACACAGCAAATTGCTCATAAAACACAAAACCGCAAGATCGGAATTCAACTCAAATTTTGTGAATAAGCTTTTCTCAAGGATATCTAGTAACAAGAATCAAACAGAGAAGGTGCTGGAATCACGAAATGCCACATTACTTTTTTGCTAACAAGGAGACTGGGAGACTATCATTATTCATTAAGAAAAAAGCCATGGTGTTGCGATGATATATGTAATTATAAAGGAATTTCTTTACAAAAGGGCAATTATTGCCAATGTGCCGACCGATACCGCTCGTAGGCATATTGCAGAGCCCGTATTTACAAAAGCATCCGTGTGTGTGTGACCTTTAACACCCAGTTGTCCTCAGAGGGGCCTGACCCCCAAAAAACCATATTTATATTCTTATTTAGTTTGATTGTTTTAAAGGGGTGACCCCATCATGGTCTGATTTTTCGTATGATGTCCCCCAAAACATTAATTTTAAGATAAATCGGAGCAGCCGTTTGGATAGTAGAAGCAAAAATATTTATTAAATTGTATCATAGGACAGTGTGTGTGGTTGACTACATTTAGAGACATGTTTTTCATAAGATCAATATGAACCATTTCCTGGGCCATAAACTTCACTGAAATAATGAGAAAATATGAACTTTTTTCAATACCAAAATATCAATTTTGATGGAGTAAAATGAGGGGACGAGGTAGTTGATAGGGTCACTCATCTTTAATCACAGGAAATATTTCCTATTTTATAGAGATCAAGTTATTCACCATTGCCAAAAAGCAACCAACCTGTACTAACTGCATATACTGCAAAACCGTATACACGCTCACATAAACGCAGTGTGACTACGCACTTTCTAATATTGTCGCATATTATATCCCATATTCTGTAATTCGGGTACACGGCGCATGCACAGAGCTTCTTACAAGTATTCATGCATGCACACACGCACGCACGCACGCATGCATGCACACACACACACACACAAGTACGCACGTGCAGGGTTCACACTAAGTTTTGAAAATAGTGCGTCTACTTGGACGCAAATTTGTTTCCCTGAGGTTAAAAAAGTGCGTCCACTTGAAATTATATGCGTTATAAATGTCAAGTTTAACAGGTTTGAGCACTGGTTTTCACTACTGTAAACAATCAGTAAACATCCAATTCCAAAACCTAGACTGTTCATATTGAAAAGTAATTACCCTGATAACCCTTAGACTCCAAAAAGAACTCTGGAGTATCTTGATTACCCTTTGGGACAGATGAGAAAGGGTTAATGAACTAAAAAAAGATGAAAATACAGTCATATTTAAGCCTATATTTATTTTCACAGATTTATTATTTGTATTTAATAGTAACAGAATAATTATTTGTTTGAGTGAAAATTATACAATAGTGTGAGCATGTGCCAGAGCAAACTCTGTGATTTTATTGTGTAGTTTTAAGTGGCTATTTTTTGCGTCCACATAGACGCAACATTTTACTCTATCTAGACCAAAGTGCGCCCACCTCTGAAAAAGTGCGTCTGTGATGCACACTAATGTGAACCCTGCGCACGAGTATGCCCAAACTTATGTATGAGTGACCCAGTGAGGCTAGCCAATAACTTTGCTCAATACCATTGTTGTCAAGGCTGTATGAATAAGGATGTACATGGTGTTTTGGTCATTTGTGTCCCAGGGTTAAAATGGGATTATAGATTGGCGGCAACCAATGATATTACGTGCTGGAAAATTAAACCCTATCCAATGAATGAGAATCAACTACCATATTTAACTCAAATTTTCTATATTTATGAAAATATCTGCTTGAATTGAAATTCATGCATACAAATATACAATATCGATTTATATTTTGGTTTTGGTTTTTCCTTTTTTCCCAGGTCGTCATCTAATCCACAGCAAGACCTTTCATCAAGACAGCAGGGTAATCTTCCACTGCAAACCAACAGTTTTTTTTTTTTTTTTTTTTCCCAGATTCCTCAAAACAAATACAAATAGGGATAGGTGCACAGTCAGAAAGCATTCCCCCCTCATTTAATTGCCTACAACATGGGAATATTATCTTCATGTAATATAGTCAATACAGCCAGAGACGGCTCATTTTTTGGCACATATCTTTCTAATGAATTAAAATTGCTGCTGATATACAATGGAAAGCTAGGCACCCACATTCCAAGTAAAAATACATACAAATTCCTATATTTTCCCTATAATTTTCTTGATTCTCCCTATATTATCCCTATATTCTTGTTTTTTTGGCCCTATATTTAGCCCTATATTTTTGCAAGGGTGCACTTGTAGCCCTGATATTTATGAAAATATCTGCTTGAAGTGAAATTCATGCATACAAATATACAATATCGATTTATATTTTGGTTTTGGTTTTTCCTTTTTTCCCAGGTCGTCAACTAATCCACAGCAAGACCTTTCATCAAGACAGCAGGGTAATCTTCCACTGCAAAACAACAGACAGAAAACCAGTCCGTCCAGAACTCCTAAAAGGTAAGAATGGGCCCTCATTTGCAAATGAAATCAGTAATACATGTTTTAAAGGGCCATTTTGTAATCCACAGCCTCCTCTCCACAACTTAGCTGTAAAAAAGTTTGAGATTCTAGTATCGTCTGAACCATTTGCATATAGCTAATCTGATGTGCATATTTAATGATGTACCCTATAAGAAATGTGTCAATTTATTTTCTTTCTGTACAAAGACAGATTAAAATAAAGTGGCCTGTGGAAAAACATGATGCCAACATTTGATTATAAAATTAAAATGCACCATCATAATCAACTTAACATTAACAACAACAAAAAAAACATAAAAATGTGGTTAAGATCATAAAATGCACCTTTGATGTTATCTCCATTTCACCACCATGGTGTGATGATAGCCACAATCTTGGAAATAATTGTTTGGAACACTAAAAACGATTTACAGAAAACTGTTCCCACGTTGCCATCAATTAGTGTTCAGTGAGGCATCGTCATCCATCGGCAGTCTTGACGATTCTCCCAATATTGATTGATGGGGTTGGGGAAGGTTAAGTTGAAGGTTGGGGCTTTCAATGGACTGATAACAGGGGCCTGTAGTTTCTTAATGGTGGTGAGTGTTTCAACTACTTTTTTCCCATAATTGCAGGTCCAGTCTAATTGTATATTGAAAAAAAATACTGAACAAAGCAGGTCAAGGATTTAACTACTTAGTTCTCCAGGTAGACAAGGATGTATCTACCATGTCTTCTTTGGATGTCCCCTCCTCAAACCTCCCACCTTGAACTCAAAAGCCCTTCTCAGAACATGCTCATCATCCTTCCTAATTATCCTAAATAAGTAGAATAAATCATATTGTGCAATATTATTGCAAATTCCATCAGTTACAAAATTAAAATTAAAAGTTTTATTCAGGTAGCAGTCTTGGATTTCATCTTTTGTAAATGAGAACTTAATAAACAAGAGTCTGAAATGGAAAATCATTGAAAACAGTTTGGTTATCAGCCCTTTTGTTTTTATGCTTTGCATTTTTGCGAAACCTCTCTCATAATGCCAGGCAAAACTTGTACAAGTATTTCCACTTAACAGTCTCAAGTTTCAACAACAGTTTGTGTACCTTTTCAGGAGTGCATTGCAGCTGACAGACCTGATAGATACATTAGATGCTACATCTCTCTCAAGATCACCCAGCAGACTTCACAGTAAAACTCAAAATGGCCCTAGAGGTCCTACATTGGGATCCAGTTATGGAGCCACTCCAGAACTCTTCTCCCTGAAGGATGGGAGTGATACGGAAGTAGAACAGCAAGAGTCCAGAATGCTTGAAGAAGTGTTCTTTGTGGTTTGATGACCAGGTATCTGTATCATTAGGGTGTTTTTACTAGGTGTGTGCCAACATATTTATACAGGCTGCAGATAATTTGGCCCTCTGAGTGTTCTCAGTGGATAATGGAAGTGACAAAGGAAAATAAGCATCAAGAATGTTTGGAGGAGTGTGGTTGACAAGGTATCTGTATCACTAGTGTTTATATTGTTATGATTAGTACAGCATCATCAATGGAAGAGATGTCAGAAGTTGATCATATTGGAAGATTCATGCAGCAGAAGTAGAACAGCAGTTCAGAATACTTGAAGTGTAGGGCTTGATATGGTTTGTTATTGGAATATATTGCACCCGGGGTTGTATACTCTGTCCAGCTCAAAGTATGAAGTAGCGAGGCGGGTGTATACATTGAACCGACTTTCAGCCCGCGCATAAGTAAAGCACAAGCGCACTACAACTGAAAGGGGGCACTGGGTGTACGCGCGCATCCCCACTTCATACTTCACACGAGACAAAGTATAGCTTGCACGTTTTTAGTGGTACGTGTTACTTGATGAAAGTTTGACATATTTTATAATGTTATGCTTAAAATTGCCAAAATTTTCATAAAATGATTAAAATTGTCAATTTTTTGCTCGAGTGGTGGACTCTGAAGTTAAAATTGGTGTTTAGTGGTGGGCTCTGCTGCCCACCACCACCCACTGTAGCTACAACTCTGAATGCACCTCACTCTGAGCAATTTCGGTCAGTGCTGGTAATGACTAAAATGAATATATTATCATGAGCTTTCAGAGACTTGGATTTTTGATATTGGAAACCTCACCTCCATACCACATTTGTTATTATGTAATGACTTCATGAAGCACATGTATATGACGTACCTTTGAATGCCTACTAACAATTTTGGCTAGTCACTTTTATTACAATAATTATACAAAATCAATTGATATCATTCATCTTTAAATATTGTAATAATTTTATATCCTTAAAGGCCGACTCAGAGATTTTGAAATATAATTTTTTGTGTAGTAATTAAAATTAGCCATCTAGAACTAAAGATAGTCACTTAAAATGCTTAATTCCAGAGTTGGAGATGAATCGGATTTTTCAGTGCTATAGGATACCATGTTTAACAAAAATTCCGGATCCGGAATTTTATAACAAATGTGTGATTTTCTATATGAAGGACTTCAAGTTGAGCTTAATTATTTCATACAGTGATTAGTATATGGACAAGCATTATGTATATGCAAAAACATGATTTGTTTGAAAATTAAGTGCGCCCTCATCAGGAAATCTCTGAGTCAACCTTTAAGAGCTTTTTTTTAATTAAAACAAAAGCAACTCAAACTAAGTTTAAAAACTTAATCATTTCCAATAATTTAATACACCATCTAACCATCGTTTATACTGGCAAACTTAATATAAAAGCCAAAGTCGTACTCTCTCTTAGTAATCAAAACACACAAAAAATCATTTATTTTTAAAGGTGCAACAAGAGATTTCAAATAACAGGTGTCCCTAAAAAAAATTGAAAATTCTGATTTTTGCATTGGTGTAAAGCTTTCTATCAAAAATATCTCCATCTGAAAGGAATAAGCTGAGAACTGTTTCTTTGGTACAAAAATTGCAAAATTTCAAATTTTCTTTAGGAGCAAATAGGAAATTCAGCCTATGTTTTTTGAATATAAGAATAAATGAATCACTTTTTGTTTTAATTTTAAGTTATTTCTGTAGCCAAGTAAAAGGTAGGGAATCTATTGAGAGTCTAATCTATATGAAATCACTTCATATCAGAAAATATGGATGACTTGAAATCTGTCGTTGCACCTTTAATCAAAACACAAAATGCATCCTCCCTCTATTTTTTGATCTGACAGCAAACAACATTTTTGTTTAACTTTGTTTTTTGTAAAGTTACAAGTGCTTTTCTGTCATCTTAACTTTACAGTGGTTTCTTGTAAGAAACCCTCTGGTGAAATGGATCTGTTTTAATGCATAAATCCATTTTTGCAACATGTCATGAAATTCTGTAAAATGGACCTCCAAGTCGCATATTTTCTTGTATAAAGGGTACAACATAAGAATGGCACCAGGGGAAAGATACACGGTTAAAACTACAGGTTACGTTGCCGTAAGAAGGTCGCCGGTTCGAATCCCACCAAGCGCATTTTTTTTTCAACACTAACGTGCGCTGGCCATCTCCAGGGAAAGATTATTAAATATATTCATCCTTGTCTACCTGGAGAACTAAGTGTGTAAAATTTGAAAACCACAGGTTACGTTCTTCCAGGCTCTCTCGTCAACATAGCACCAGTGACTTAGACTTATTTCCCTGTCATTGCTGAGGCAGTAAATGTGATTGCTATTTGCCAGCAAAGTGGTTACGTTACACCTTGGTGTGGATCATGCACCTTTTGGGATGCAGTTGCAAGTCATAGACTGAGCATTGCGATCATTTTAATCGGTGTTCAGGACGGAGTGGGATCTATTGGACTATAGTGTTAATGGTTATGCATAATATTTAGAGGGTGTGCAATGCTGGAGTGAAAAGGCTTTAAAAAGGTAGTGTGGCCCAAAGCTGATGCATGTTTTCATTTTGCAGCCTGTGCTGGTCTCAGAAATTATTAAATGGATTGTATTTTTTCAGTATTTCATATTTTTTACAAAAAAAATAATAAATTGGGAAAACTGCTTTAAACTTTTCGAGAATTGAAGTTGATTGAGGTATAATTAGTGAAAACATTTCTAAGCAAACAAAAAGTTTTGAGCTATTGATGCTTGCTGCGAGTAAATTTGATTCAGGAAAAATGGAAAAAAATATGAGGGGAAAAGTGTTCTGATTTCTTATCCTTCACAAGCTTTGTGATATACTTTTATTTTATAGAAAGGATAAATGTTGTGCACCTTGCTGCAACACGTCAAAAATCACTGGCTGATGAGACAATTAAAGGTGCAACGAGAGATTTTTGAGGCACCCAAATATTGTGTCATAATAGTAATTTCATATAGACTAAACACTCAATAGAATTCTTACCTTGTATTTGGCTAGAGAAATGTCTTAAAAGAGAGAAAAAAGGTGATTTTGATTTGCTTATATTTCAATATAAAACATAGGCTGAATTTCGTATTTGCTCTTATACGAAATTAGAAATTTCACAATTTTTGTACCAAAGAAACATGGGGTTTTTTTAATAAATGCATTAAAAAACAAGCGGTTATATATTAAACGTTTAATTGTCGAGAGGTGGGTTTTTCAATGAGTTTCAGATGCATAAAATAATCTGTACCTAAATATTGTATTCACTGTTTGAAATATAAAGTGGAATTCAAAATAGCCGCCAAAAATGGCAGCCACAATGGCCGCCAAGTGGACTTTCCCCATTACAATGCGTAACAAGCAAAAAAAATCAAATGCTATTACGAGGACATCATTAATTGACACTCTCTTCTCTCTATAAGCCCTTGAAACCGATTATTGTAGTTTCTCGTCCCCCGCCCGCGTATTATGATTTTTGGGCCGCGGGGTTAGCGTCGAGAAAATCTGGAAAAATAATTCATTTATTGTGAAAAAACTTCATTGTCTCAAGCAATCACCGTTTCATTCGATATTGGATTTTTTTTGGAGGGAAAACCTGTATCAGGACGCTCGGAAGGAAATGAGTCAAAATAGACCCCCAATATTGTTCGTTATTTCGTCGATCCCCATATTTAGTTTGAGACTGTTTAAAATATGCATTGTAGCAAATAATGAATAATGAATAATGAATAGTTCCCTCATATGGGCTTGCCCTGAAAAAAAAATGTTACGAGAAACTACTAATTGAGTTTCAAGGCCTAAACTTTATTTAACTAGCATGAGGTTTACCATGCTAGTTAGGGACGGAATTCATACCAAATGGAGGGCGTTTTACGGTTCCCGGTTCCGCGCGGTTCAATTCATTGAGTTTGATGAATTACTAATCGGATGAAAGGATTCAGAAGATTGAACGGATAAATAAATATGAACCGCCGCAAACCGGGCAAACCGGAAAATGCCCGCCGGTTTGAGAGTGATTTGGGCCCTTACTTCTTACATAATGCTTGTTATTTGGGTGTTTCTGCCAGAAAAAGGGTTTTTTTTAGCTTGCTTTTATCAAAAGTGAGGTATTTAAGTAAATGTGGTCAAAGACAAGAACAGATTTTTACATAAAATGGTGGGGGGTCTCCGGAACTTAAATAGGCTTAAAATGGGAGTCTGTGGAAAAGGAAAATCGGACCTGAAAATTAGGGGTTCTTATGGGCGGGCAAAAACCATTACCACACTTTCAATCGTAACCCCTGAGGTCACAGTAGCTTATTTAAAGTCTGACTCGAGATTTCGAAATATATTTTTTTTGTTTAATAATGAAAAATAGTCAACTAGAATAAAGCTAGTAACCTAAAATGACACATTCCGAAATTTTGAGATGAATCAGAGGTTTCGTTTTGATGCAGTAAACATTTATGTGTAGTATTACGACCCCATAGGTACTGTGTATAACCAAACAAAAAATTCGGTTTTGTTTTTTTTTCGATCGGGAAATATTAAACCAAAGTGTGATTTTATAATGAGAATTCGATTTAAGCTTAGCAATTTCACCCAGTGAATTCGTATATGGACAAAAAGCTTATGTACATGAAAAAATATCAAATTTTTTGGAAAAATTGAGGGCGCCCCCTCAGGAAATCTCTGAAGTCGCCTTTAACAGTAAAATTTTGAGTCAGAGAGAAGGTACTCACCCTCCAGGAGTCGCCCTGCACTGAATAAGCAAAGAAAATGTGTATTATATTGTTACACAATATCAAACATGGCCCATTAACCAGCATTTGCAGAAATTACAAGGGACCCATAGACTGCGTTCATCCAAACTACAAAATATACAACAATCAACCGGCAGAGCATAAACCTGCCCTCTTGATGGGAGGGATGTTTGTTCACGCATTTCCAAAAGGAGATACAACCGGGGGGGGTGCTTTCAGAAGTTTACCAGGACCGTGACCGTGTTGCTGCCACAGAAATGGCATCCCACACCAACATCAACCACATCGGTGATCATCACATCAAAGGCAAGGTGAAGACGATATAACCCAGATTGCATTTTCATTGCTACCCACTTCAAAGGAAGCGTATCCGGAGTCGTGCGACGTTCAGTTGAGTTAGTGGATTTGCTTCTTTGTGCAGAAGGGCAATCTGAGTTGACTTATTTCCTATGTTGTTTTTGAGCCTGATGAACGTCGATAGCTAGACGGTTAAGGTTTTTGGTAAACTTCTAATAGCACCCGATGGGATTCCATGGAATAATGGTTAGCGACTTTTGGAATGTGTGAAAAACATTGAGGCCGGTTTATGCTCGCAGATGAAGGTCTCTGATATTTTGTAGATTGGACAAATGCCGCTCTGGGTATGTAATTCTTCAAATGCTGTGAATGGGCAATATTGGATATTGGCAATATTAAGAAATGAACAATATTTTGCTTCTTCAGGGCAGGGGCGCTCGCTGGGGGCTAGTTCCTTTTGTATCAATATTGATGTTAAAATAAAAGGAAAATATATTGAACATAGAACAAAACATGTTGAATATCACTTTCAAAGACAAGACGGCGAACAAAACTGGGATAAGAGAAACAAACCAACAAGATCGGGACGTGTGAAACAGCCACAGAAATGGAAGTCCACAGGACGGACGGCAAAGACCTCCTCCTATTATAGCAGAATATCAGGACTACAGGTGGGCAAAACACAGTTATGCCTGGACACCTTGACAGGAATCGGTAAAATAGGGGACGATTTTTAAAGCAAAAGGATGAAGGGACGGAGCCGTCCGCAAGCGGTGCGCACACGTGGAAGCTGAAACGTTTCAGCATCCCCAATGCACGACAGGTGCAGAGCTATTTTTTTTCACCCTAATGCTCTGATGCGACCTGTGCAACACAACAATAAGGGGGTACTTCTTTGAACATAACTGTCCATGATATCCATGGAAACGGTGTGTAGCGCCTTTGGAATGCATATTGACAAACATCTCCATCATGAGGGCAGGTTTACGCTATGCCAGGGTGATGGTTGTTTGATATTTTGAGTTTAGACAACTGCTCCTGTGGGTCTGTATTCTGCAAATGCCTGTTGGGTCATGTTGTTACAATAGGGATGGCTACCACAGTCTTTGCTTAAAGGGGGATGGCCGGATTTAAGGAGATGAAGTTTTCATATTGATAGATGGCTTCACTCCAAAACCTCATTTGTAAAAAAGTTAAGCGCCGACTTTTTCATCCGTTTTGATGCAAGATCTAAAAAACTATTTTGCAAGCCCCATAGAGGACTGTGTAAAATTCATATATTTTTTGGTAGACCAAAAGGTTCACATTTTCGCTCATAACTTCCACACCAAACAGCCTTGGCTCTAAGATTTGACAGGTACATGAGAAAAACTCGTTGCTTTGATACCAAATGTTGACCACTTCCGGTTTAAATCTGGGGCTCTGGGGGATTCTGGGGACGAGGCTATTAGCGATCGGGGGGCATGGACCTTTAAGGTATTTTTGTGTGTAATGCATTGTAACTGGGGAAAAAGCCCACTTGCCTGCCTATGATGTTCCATTTTTGCGACATGTTTGAATTCATTTGTCTATTTTAAAACGTGAATAAATTCAAATGTTTTTAGGGCAAGGTGTATTTTATCATCTGAATTTCTTTCCATTGAAATTCTCGACAATTAAAGTTTTTAGATCTTGTTTTTAATGTATTTTAGTAAAAACTTCACATTGTCCCGATTGTCCACCGATGGCTGGTTGATGTTGGTGTGGATGCTATTTGTAGTGGCATCAACACGGTCAAGGTCCTGGTAAACTTCTAAAAGCACACCCCCCCCCGTGGTATCCTTGGAACGGTTGTAGCTTCTTTTAGAATGCGTTGACAAACAACCTCCATCATGAGGGCAGGTTTATGCTCTGCCAGGTGATGGTTGTTGATATGTCGTTATCTATGGGTCTTGTAATTCTGCAAATGCTGTGAATGGGCCATGTTTGATTTGGTAACAATAGGAATACACATTTCTTTGCTTATTCAGTGCAGGCGACTTCCTGGAGGGCGAGTACCTTCTCTCTGACTCAAAACTTGACTAAATAAGCTATTGTAGGACCCAGGGGTTACTCGCATTGAAAGGTGGTATGGGTATGTGCCGCCCATAAGACCCTCATTTTCAGGCCGATTTTCCGTTCCACAGACTCCCACTTTAAGCCTATTTAAGTTCCAGATACCCCACATTTTATGTAAGAATCTGTTCTTGACCACATTTTACTTAAAATACCTCAATTTTGATAAAAATCAAGTTCAAAAACCCTTTTTTCTGACAAGAAACTACCTAAATACTAGATACCAGCTATTATATATATAGTAACTAGCCATGTAAAAACACACACACACACACACACACAGCTCATTGAAACCTCTCGACAATTACGTTTATACCTCTTGTTTTTAATGCATTTTAGTAAAAAACTCTATTCCGGCAGCCATTTTGGACGCCATTTTGAATTTAAAATATGTGAATGAAATTATTTAGGCACAGATGTATTCATTATCAACTGAGACTTTCATCTCATTGGATCTTCTTGACAATTAAGTTTTTAATAACGTTTTAGTGAAAAACGCTATTCTGGCGGCCATTTTGGACGCCATTTTGAATTTAACACATGTGAATGAAATTATTTAGGCACAGATATGTTAATTATGATCTAATATGTTGATCTCGTTGATTTTTCTTGACGATTAAGTTTTTTATATCTTGTTTTAATTCATTTTAGTGAAAAACCCCTATTTTGGCGGCCATCTTGGACGCATCTTGAATAAACCCCCTTGGGGCCATGTTTAAATTTTGGGAACATCTGATTATGTTTTGGGGTCATAAAAGGAACCTAAAAAAGTTGGTTTGGTTTAGTTCTGGGGGGGTGCAAAGGAGGTGGTCCTGGCTCCCCTAGTATCACTTTGTCCACTGTTGTTGTCTGTTGTTCATGTTCTGTTGTTGTTGATGATGATGATGATGTCTGTTGTGAAAAAAGGGTAACATTTACTTAAATTCCTCATACTTTGAGAATTAACAACTGGGTCACACAGGTGCAATAGCATCCCCCTTTGATGATGGTTCAAAGGTCACATGCCAAAGTCAAAGGTCATGTGAGGTCAAGTTGTAAAATAGGCTGAAAATGTAAAATTGACCTCATTTGAAAAGTTGAAGTTCAATTGGAACCAAACTTGAATCATAGGTGCAAACATGGGATCCCTCATTTGTTGATGAGGTCAAAGGTCGCATACCAAGGTCAAAGGTCATGTTAGGCCTATCATTCACTAACTGCGACAGCAGGTGACACAAGCGGTCCGAGGACCGATGTATTTTTATTTATATCTTTAAAAAAAAAAAATGCATTCTGAGGCTGAAATTCCAGGACAATGAGAAAAATAGGGCGTTTTGTATGGTATCAAAATTTAAACAACTCCATGTAAATTTTGGAGGTCCGAAAGGCAATCGGAACACACACCTTTAAGTTTAAAACTGCATTATAAATGCCATGATTTTATTTGTCAATGGTGTTGGGAGTGTGCATTTTAAGCACTTGGTATTTTGTTTTTATATAGCTGCTACATAAATGTGCCTTATTTGGCAGAGGGGCAGGTTTTATAAGTGGTAGATTAAAGACACTATCAGTGATTTGGTGTATAAATCAGAATATCGAAAAAATCATCAAAAATCAGATTTTTGCATGTTTGTAACAAGTACGAGTATCGAAACATACCCTGCAAATGATAAGACCAGAAGCAACCTAATAAGGACAAAATCAGACATTTTAGTCATTACTGTCCGTACGGACACTTACTACTACACGTAATTCAATGGAGATTCGTATCGTTGAACACTACCGTTTTATTCCTTTTCTAGCAATTCTTCAGTTGGAAAAGGTAATTTATGATTATTCCACTGACGTTTCCTTAACTTTTAAAAAAGCTAATCCAGCAAATTTCAAATATTTTGACTCTTTTGGGTGAATCACTGATAGTGTCTTTAATTGTACGATTAAGTATTCAGCCAAAAATTAACAAAGATGTATTCATATGGCCACCTGGTTTATTTGCCAGGGCATGTTTAGTTTTCCAAGTAAAAAAACATGCAGTGGAAATAAGATGTAGTGGGAACTGTAGTTTGATGTTCTTTAGCTTGCTTCAATCTTCTTTGCTTGCTTTTGCAATTTGGTGTTGGCATCGGGGTACCTGGATTCCGTGATATATTGAGGTTTCTCGAGGGATCCCCAAGATGTGAAATAGGAGTAAATATACACACATGTAGTATGATTCCCTAGAGTTTATAATCTATGGGGTACTCGGTATTACAACCTAAAAGGGCTTCTACAGTACTATCCAGTCTTTAGCAGCGTGGGCTGGGCGGAGACTCAGACGCCATAAAATATCATCAATTGTTGCTTTTGCTCCTCCTGGCTCACTCGGACTCAACTTCCGCCTTGTTTCATATTCTGCTTTGGTATGTTGACCTTAACTTGTTTTACTGCTAAGGATGATCAATGTAACTGATACCTTGTTTTTTAATCACTACTGAACATGGCTATCTTTTATGAGCAGAGTAGATTCAGACATTTTTGGCTAAAATCTCTGAAAAATAGGGCACTGAATTTAGGCTTTACATACAAACAAATAGTGTTGGCTGTAGGAGCATTGTGGATTTCTCATGTTTCAATGTTTGCAATTGCCCCTATAGCCCAAAGTCCTCATGGACTGCTCCAACTCTGTTCCAACTTTGAGTAACCCATCCAATGCATATTTCCCTAATCTAAGGGGGTGTGGAGTTCACATGGAAAACTTTCAACACGTCTTCTACATATACTCGGATAATTTTTTTTTTAACTGGTAAGAAGTTTTATTATTTCACTAACTATGTGCAAGGTTCCTAAAAATAAAAAAACAGGAAACGGGCATGACACTTAATGTAAATACCTCACTGCTACGGACAGTTGGGCATTGCTAATCTAACATGTGCCACAGTCAAAGGCTCTTTAATACCACTCGATTTGTAAACTACATATTGCCCAACGCTTAGTTGCAAAATGACAGACGGGACACATTTCAGCTGCCTATCTTCCCTATGCCAACTATAATTAACTTCCAATTGTAACAGTTTAGGTCAAGTGTAGGTACCACATGATTAAGTCAGGAAAGTCTTTTAAAAAAGATGTGGTACTCTCTGCTGCCATTCTAGAACTGGGGTGGATTTGATACACAATAATCTGAAAGCTGTTGCACTGATGTAACACCCAATATTTGTCCCAAGCCGAACAAAGTTTTGTCCCCGCCGACGAAGTTAGGTGGAACAGGGGACTATAAACGGGCTCCGTCCGTATGTCGTGATAAAAATGTTAACCTTGGAAGCATTTTGGTGCTATCTTTTTTATGGATGAGCTAGAGTAGCAAAAAAAATTTGGTACTATTGAGGAGGGAGAGGAGGAAAACCCCCCTATCACCATGTATTAATTCCCCCAGGGTCTTCCCTGGGTCGTCAGGGGGTGGGAGGTGGTTGGTTCGGGGGGTGGGTTGTGGGTTTGGGGGGGGTGGGTTGGTAGAGGGGGGTGGGGAAATTTAAAAAAAAAAAAAGGTCAATATTGCCACAGAAATGTCCAACATTCTGGCCATATGTGTATGATGATCTGGGAGTTCGTCTATGGGCTACGAGATGATAACTTGGTGGAAAAGAGCGGGTGTGATGAGTGATTGGGTTCTAGACCTGATTAGATTTTGGGTGTAAAATATGCTAAGTAGGTATCTTAATTTGCATAATTTATGAAACTTTTCCCGCAAGGCTGTGTACAAGTTTTCTGGGAGTTCCGTATTAGGCCGTCTATGATGAACTTGGTGGAGGAAAGCGGGCTGAGGAGCTCTTGACCTGATTAGATTTGGGCGTTATTTCGGGCAAATTAGATGCAAATGAGGCTAATTAATATGCAAAATCAGTGTATTGTAATATGCAGGTGGGGGAGCAAAGTATACTACAACAAAGGTGTTAACATCGTAGTATCCAGTTTCATGGAAAGGTTTTTTAGTCTGGTTGCAGGCATGTGGATCAGTCTTTTGGGTTGCCCAGCCTGTTTACATTTCTTGGAAAAGGAAATACGTTAAAATCAGTGTTTAGCCCTTTCCGGGAACCCGACATTATGCCCCAAATTGAAAATGTTGGTCAAAGGAGGGTTTTTTTTTTGAAAAATCGGTTGACAAATTGCTTAAATATCAATTTATTTGGTCTAAATTTAGTGCATTTTAAGGGATTTTGCCCAGATTAATTTAAGATTTGAGTCTTTTACCAAAGGTAACCATTTGGGATTCGTATTGTACACGTCATACATTGCAGTTGCATTTTTGCCATGTTAGTTGATCGCGGGAACATTCGGCTTGTGGACTATTTTACGCATCGAGTAAATCGGAGTTCGCCTTGTTGTCTGGTGGGAATTGCAAATGAAGATTGGTGGACACGGGAATAAATTGTGGAAAACAAAAAATTGTATGAATTCAGGTGTTAAGCTAACAATAAAATTCGGTTGGCATTTAGTAGTAAAAAATGAAGCGCTGGATAACAACTACTTTTATATTTTATAGCAAGTTGCCAAATTTAAAAAAAATGTCTT
Source organism: Ophioderma brevispina (assembly GCA_023653785.1). Taxonomy (NCBI): domain Eukaryota; kingdom Metazoa; phylum Echinodermata; class Ophiuroidea; order Amphilepidida; family Ophiodermatidae; genus Ophioderma; species Ophioderma brevispina. The sequence continues at coordinate 37,003 of JAMKCH010015192.1, read as the reverse complement.
CATACATGCAAAGTATGCAGAGCCGCTATGCTGCTAGATTTGAGTCATTTTTTTTATTGATCACATAAAAGTTAAATAGGGGCCAAAACACCAAGAAAGCGCAAAAAAGGATTTTTTTTTGCCAAACCTTGTAAGACCATGTTGTGAGAGAAACTTTTTTTCCATTTTGCCTTATAAGTGACAAGTATTTTTAGGAAAAGAATGAATACCGATCTTCCCCAAAATTAAATACCAGTGTCAGTCTCAGAAAAAAGCATAGATCCAGCAGTTAATCCCTCAAGGCTTGTTTAAACAAAGTATTTAATTTACATTATCTTTTATGGTTTCGTGTCCTGTTGTGCCAATACACATGATTTGTTATGGCAATAGTTCGCCTAGTAGTGAGGGGCTGCAATTTCGACGTGAATCGCGAAATCGATTTGCGTAAAGATTCGCGCCCAAATGTTCACACGCGAATCAGAGTTGATTCGCGTCAAGAAAATTCAGTCAAGAGAAAAAAAAATCGTCAAGAAAAAAAATTCATGCTTTGTCAAAGGATTTGGCCTACCGATTATATAGAAGAATAGGAGAATCACAACCAAGTATTTTTCTTCAAAAGAAACTAATGAATATGTTCGGATTTTTTTAACCAAAACAAAAATTAAGGCGAAAGTCTACTTTACAATGAAAGAAGTCCGTACAGTATCCTTCGATCAACACGTACTGTTTACGAAAAATTCAATTTGGGACCTGACCCAATACAATTACCAACATCAAAGCCAGCTTTGTGGTACAGGGTGCCCTCGTGTACCATTTATAAAATGCAGTTTTCATTTTAAACGCAAAAATAATTCTAAAAACGGCAAAAAAATTCTAAAAAACGTACTAACATTAATTGCAATTAATAATAAATCATAGTTAGATAAAGAAACCTTGTCTATTTTCCATTAGTTGTTACAAAATCTAAAACAAATTTGTATCAAAATTCCAAGATAATATATCGAGGTATGTGGTAAATGCTTTGCCTCAGTGTTTACACTGTTCAGTCTGCAAATTGTAAACAGTGATATGCAGGAAGTAGACTAGTCCGACGGTTCTGTAGCGCGATGGAACTGTTGTAGGAAAAGGGAAATGCTAAATGTAGCCGTGAGACGTCAATCAATATGATGGAGTTGTAACGGTGCCTCAACATGTAATTTTGTGTTTTTGACAGCAAATTTATGAACGAGAGATTTCGCACCTGTTGCGAATGGCCGGCTTGCAAGGCTGCAGAAATTCGGAAATTTGCAGTTTTGGCAATAAATGCAATCCGATTCTTGATTGTTTTTCACCGAGTGAATTCCTAAGATACGTACAAAATATTAAGAAAATGAAATCAGAATCCCAACCTTATAATATGATTTTTGGCTTCAAGCGTTCTGAGTTGCTTTAGAAGTCTATGCTGGATTCATGTATGAGAAGCCGAGTAAGTACTCTAGAGCTGAAGAGATGGCAAGTGGTTAAATTTATCACGATTTATGGAGTAAAAGAACCAAAGTTGGACTGTACTTGTAGTTGAATATTTAAAGGGTTGTCTTAAGCAAGTAGTTAACTTGTAGTGGTGTCGATGCCTCGGTACCGTCACATGTCGAAGTGCAAAGTAGGCCTAATAAAATATGTCCGCTACAATTATATGGTTTTTTAAAAACAATTTGTAAAGAATTTACTTGGCCTTCTGTATTTAGATTTCTAACAGTTTAAATACATGGTAATAACTGATAAGTTCGACACACAGATAATTTAAGCAGGGAATAGTTATATCCTATAATTTTCATAATCTTACCGAAGTAGGTCTGAAATCAATTGATTCTCGCAAAATTACTTGTCGAGAATCAAACTGATTCCCGCAATTTACAACGAAATTGCACCCCCTGTCTGGTCTATGAATGCTCCTCCGTTCTAGGAAATTTGAAAGAGATCCTTCACAGAATATTTGTGACCATTCTTCATTCTTCATGGCAACAGTGTAAGCAGGCAAGAAGTGACCTTCAGGACCTGGAAATACATAAACAAAATTTGTTAAAAAATCGTTAAGTACATTTGGTCTTGCGCAGCCTCAGCACGGAGTTTGGACATATACAAATCGGGTCTACATTTTATTTTTGATTTTTTCCTTAAAAACTCCCCATTTTTGATCAGATATGAACTATTATCATGAAGCTCTAACTGTTTCACCCTATTTGTTTGGACTTTATTTTCTCTGATTCGATCTCCACAGCATGGGCAGGAAAAGCTTCATCTGGGAGAGGCCCCCAAATATGGCTCCTTTTGATGATGTGTAAGACCAACTGTTTTACTGTGACCTGGTGTTCACACATTTAATCAACATAGTCTTGTTGTGGCCACTTCCTAATGTGTGTGACCCCACTGGCTTTTAGGTTTTCCCATCGCATATTTGCTTTGTGAGTGAACTAGAAGCTTATTTTGATTTGTTTGACGAACGTCATGTCCTTTTTGCCGATGAATCTTCAGCCCTTGTGCCATGATTAAGTTGGCTTGTCCACACATGTGGATTCTCCAGAGATCAAGCTGCTCTGATTCGCTGAATTGCAGATGTGATTGTCTGCAGGCTGAGCTTATAGAATTCTCTAGGTTGCATGGCAAATTGGTTAGCAGTAACTACTGGTTTGCTGGTACAAATGGTCAGACAATAGTTATTCAAATAATTTTGACAGAAAATTGCTTGAATTGTTTGCATCCTTGTAATGAAGATGGCTAACTGTTCTTTTTCAGTATTTGTTTGTGGTTTGGCAGCAGCAAATGCACTATACCCTTAGTAACTACATATTTTGTGTAAAATTGGTATTTTACATTGTGAAACCTGGAAGCTGTTAAACCCAAATTCCATGTACAGGCAACATTGGTGTACAATTGTATGTTTGGCCAATGGCCACAAATACCCAAATTACTGCCATCTCCAATTTGAATAAGTAGCTCCAAGAACCATTTTGTCACCCCAGTCTTCGAATGACTTGCTGTTCTTACTGAGTTGTCTTTGACAAGCCAGTAGCTCTGCAGATTTTTGTAAGACTTTATAACTGTCTTGCACTTCTGCAATGAAATGTCAATCCCTTAATTTAAGAATTATAAAAAAGTTGCATGGTTGTATCTTACAGATATACCTTTTTATTTCCGTCCAACAGAAAATACAGATTTTATATCGATAATTATAATTATATATGGATAAATTAGATTCTTATGTGTGATATCATAGCTGTACATTAGGAAAATTGTTGGATGGCAACAATAAAATTACTGTTAAGTACAATGAAACGGTTAAAACCTAGAGTCTGATTTATTTTGTGTTGCCCGAGTTGCAGGTTGTCGGCAAAAAATTTATCTAATAATAGGTTTCAAGTTGCATAGTGCCTTTGGTATCAACTTATCAATTCATAAAATGAAACCGTATTGATTGCACTTCCCAGATTTGCAATGATGAAAGGCACATTTTCAGCTGCCTTCCTATTTGTCTTCCTTGCAACAACTTCAGGTACCACATGATTAAGCCACAGTTTTTTTCAAAAGAGGTGGTACTCTCTGCTGCCATGCTAGATATAGTTGGATTCTGGAACCATGAAATTAAGGCTTTACTTGGTAATTAAAAAGTAGCCAATTGTAATACCTGTGGTTTTCTTTAAAACTCAATGAAAGACATTAATTATATACAAAGCAATGCATCACTGACTGTATTCAACCTAAATATTTGTGCATTTTAAAATTTCTCTGATTCTGCTTCCACAACACAGGCAGGGAGCCATTTCACCTTTTGTTGTGCAACTTGTTCATGGGTACAACCTCGCTCTTTATGGTTTTTTGGGCCATTTTCTGATATGATGTTCAAAAAGCGATTTTTCGTGTTGCTCACAGCCATGCACCGTTTGAAGCTGGTTTTGCCCTTTTTAAATGAATCTTTATGAATATAAAGTATATATTATATGATTTCTTCATGTGTGGGTGATGTCAAAGGTCATGGACTAACGTCAAAGGTCATCTGAGGTCATGTTCCAGACTGCCATCTTGCCAGGGGGATGACGCAAGTTTACTTGCAGTATTTTTTTTGACAAGGGGTATAGTTATTATGGCACTCAAATACACTAGAATGTGCTTCACCCATTGTAAATATCAACATCTGAACTGCATGTGCTTTATATATATTTATTTAAAGAATGGTTTAAACTTTTTTGTTAAAGAACGTCATGTATCTGTCACTCACTTGACATCTTTTCTGAAATTGTACCATATCTTGGCGTCACTCAAGTAGGCCCACATCTCGGCCAATGAGGACTTCCTTCTCTTCTTTTTCAGGTGATGTCGAGGTTTGAAGCCCTGCAGTAGCTGAGATTTCCCTCTCTCTCTTCAACCTTTTCCTATGCCTCTCACAGTAGAAATCCAGAGGATGTTTTGAGTCAATCCCACAATGCACCAGTTTTGGGAAATTTCACCTCAATAGGCTCATGTGATCACATAAAAATCCTATTCTTAACACATAAAAACCATGACTTTAATGCTCATTTTACCCCACAAAGCGTTAGTACTTAAGGATTTTTTTGCATGATTATGAAATGTCTTGTGGTTATTAAACTTTTGGAAAACTTTTAATCCTTAAGTATTGACATGTGTTTAGTACAGTACAGTACAGGCACATTGCTATGCATCATGGGATTGATTCAAAACACCCTCTGGTAGAAATTCTTCTGTCTCTTTGTGACTTGCACAGGGCTGTACGCAGAATTTTTTTTTGGGGGGGGGGCTTTTTTTTTTTTTTTTTTTTTTTGGATTCCTTGAGTCATTTCCTTCTCAAATATGTATACTTTTATATATGTTGGAACAACAATTAAGAAGATACGGCAAAAAACAGTTCCTTTGAATTCCTGACTTCACAGCCACCTTAACACATAAAAACCATGACTTTAATGCTCATTTTACCCCACAAAGCGTTAGTACTTAAGGATTTTTTTGCATGATTATGAAATGTCTTGTGGTTATTAAACTTTTGGAACACTTTTAATCCTTAAGTATTGACATGTGTTTAGTACAGTACAGTATAGGCACATTGCTATGCATCATGGGATTGATTCAAAACACCCTCTGGTAGAAATTCTTCTGTCTCTTTGTGACTTGCACAGGGCTGTACGCAGAATTGATTTTTTTTTGGGGGGGGGGCTGCAGAACCTCAAAAGAGGATCTTTTTTGGTAAAAGTGGACCTAACCCCCCCTAAAATGGTCCTTTTTAAAACTTTTTCACCAAAATATGGACTTTCTTGTCAAAATTTCTTTAAATTTTGGACCTTTTTATGCAAAAAAATCGGCAAAAAGTGGACCTTTTGCCCCCTTTTTACAGAATTTGAGGGTGCAACCGCGCCCTCCCTGCATACGGGCCTGGACTTGCATCACCTTCATTGGCTACAGTGAAATAATCAAGGATGTGTTTGAGTCTTTCAATATTTGTACCCCTCGTCTACCAGAGCCATTTTTCTTAACCCATCCAAAAAAAGGGACTTTCACCCTTGGAATTAATTAAAAATCCAATTCCTATAAATTTGGTATATGTTGATATCATCATAGACTTGTGCTCATTGATCAAAAAAGCCACAAAGTTTGTAAATCGAGTACTGGTTATAGTGTATTTAAATTTCTTAAGTCTTCCCGGTGATTTGCTGCAATGAAGTCTAAACTTGACCAAATGTGCGCATAGCGTGCAAAAATTGTCAAATTTACTTAAATGGTCAAAAATTCTCCAAAAAGATGGATAAAATGCATATTTTTAGCCATATCGTCCTGCTTTTTCGAGCCAGAGGGGGCAACTTTCCTCCCCCTCCCTCCCGGTCGGCACACCACTGTCTCTGGATTTAAGACTAGTGTAAATAGGTAAAAATTAGCCTACATTTCATTGGAATTTATATTTTGAAATAACCTGCGAGTTTGTGTATTTGTATGCCGTGAATTGTGCAAAATGGGGGATTGAGCCTCTCACTCTAGTGAAGGAAATACCCAGTAGTAGAATTGCGTTATTGATAAAGAATCGGCCATGGTGATGGTGCATGCTATACAATACTGTTTTAGACAAGTAAACGTACCAGTCATTTCGTTTAGGACTTCAGAAGTCTGAAGAACTCGTACAAAGACTGGCTTGGCTACTGGACACAGACGTCACAGCTGTGACTCCGAACTAGTACTGTGTGTGTCACACTTGTCTGAGAAGTCAGAAAATTTGAAGAGGGCATTGCCATGCGTGACAATTTAAAAGCAGATTTTCAACAAACATAAATTCTGCCTATAAACGTCATTCGTCAACAAGGCCCTTCCACTCAAGGCCCTTCCCGAGGCTTCTCGACTGGCAAAGACGAGCGAGTACTGGCCTCTGGTTATGGTGGACTTAGTGACTTGTGTTGTTTCCTTCGTCAAGCACGCAGCTTTGATCCCTCGACTAGATAAAGAATCAATCTGGTCTAGCTTTCATTAATGCTGAAAGTGGCGACACAATAATCGCAATGCTGAATGGTGACCTGTCTGGCGGAGAAAATCCCAACAAAAAGGGGCAGCTTGGAAAATGGCTGATTTCCCAAATCCAGTGGGCAAATTGACGAATACATCTTCCCCACGAAGGAAAGCTTGATGAGATTTGTGTTCAGCTCGGAAATTTTCTATCCCTAACTTGTCTGCGGCCGAATGCAGACTTCTGTTCAGCTCATCCGGAGATTAATGACTTAATAATTTAATGGACACATTGATTTTATGGAGAAAGTATTCCTATCGTGTGTATGTGTGGTATGATTGCAATGAACGGGTCCTGGTGACTGGTCAGGTACAGTTTATTTTGCGTGTGTGCATACGTACAAAGGTTACGCTTCATGGATAAATTAATCTCAATCCAGTAATATTACGTCATTGCATCACATCTTTGATTGGCTATACTTGAATAATTCATCGTCGCCCGTATGGAAAAACTGGAAATGTTTGGTACACTTTGTCCGATTTAGGGAAATATTGATCCCCTCTCCCCAAGGCAATGTTGATTTGAGTCCTGTTGTCAGCAGCCTCGTCAAGTTCCCCAACATTGATTGATCATGTTGATGGGAATGGGTAAGAATTTGGTAAAGGGGAAGACCTCTACTTTCTAAGGAACTATGACTTAACCAAATTCAATCTCAGTTGTGAACATGGAATAGTTTCAATATATTGCATCAAGTGTACCAACTATTTTCTCCCCTATGATTGTAGCTTTTCATATCCCCCTAGTTAGGGTTAGGAAGCTAATTTTGTAGTGTACTTATACATAGGTCTCTATATGATTCCAAGGAAAAGACGGTTACAACACTATCCATTTGAATGTTTTTTGGAACCATTTGAAAATGTACAGTGCATCAGCTGTAATATTTGAATTTTTACACTATTGAGTAATTTTTGCAGATACTCCTTAGCAATGGCAGCTTCTTGATCTTTTTGAGTCGCCAAGACACAGGGATCACTTTGTCCACTGTTGATGTCTGTTGTTGTTGTGTTGTGAAAAAAGGGTTAACATTTGCCTGTAATATCCACATACTTTGATGGATTTAAACCAAACTTCTGTCACAGGTGCAACTTGGCACCCCCCATTTGTTGATGAGGTCAAAGGTCACATACCAAGGTCAAAGGTCACATACCAAGGTCAAAGGTCATGTGAGGTCAAGTTGTAAAAAATAGGCTGAAAATGTAAAATGACCTCATTGAAAGTTTAAGTTAAATTGGAACAAACTTGGTTTCTGGAGTGTTTACATACAAACCCTCAGTGGGTTATGAGGTCAAAGTTCACATATCAAGGTCCAAAGTCACATATCAAGGTCAAAGGTCACTTCAAGGTCAAAAGGTCAGGTGAGGCCTATCATTCACAAGCCGCGACGGCAGGCGAAACAGCGGTCTGAGGGACCGATGTAGTTTTTCCTGAACAACTTGAAAGGCTGGCTTGGCTAACTGTTCGCATATAATGTTGCACAATTGCTGGATAGTTGTCAAGCACAGCAGTTATAACCTTGTATGTTATATTCAGTGAACCGTTATATCCTTAACATGTGCCATTGCTGTTATAGACATATGAAGTTTCTTTGCTGTTTCTTTCAACCCTTGAAATGGCCTGTAATCCAATTACTCTTGAGTAAATCGCTTAGGTAATAGATCTTATAGTACATCAATTGATTTTGTGAATGCCATTGTTTCAACTTTCATTGGATTGTGTCCATAGAAATCCACTTGGCAATTTCCTTTCAAACTTCCGGTTGTCTGTGAGGGTACATGTGGTCCAGTAGATAAAGTTGCACAACCTGGCACTCCAAGGGTTTGGGTCGAGCCCTGCTGTGAGACATGTGTTGTGCCCTTGAGTAGGCGCTTTACATTCAATTACTCCTCTCACCAGGTGTATAAATGGGGTACCGGCTAGTCAATGTAGAGGCGTGTTGTACGATACCCCTTACAGCAACATTATATGGTGTGGAATCTGGCCCAAATCTCTTCAAACAGAGAGATGGGTACCCAGTTCTGTTGTATTACAGTCCGTCCATCCACTGTACCTGTCTGTCTGAACCAATGTCAATTGCTTGAAACAATCATGAGGAAGGAGCAATTTTCCATTTAATACATTGACAATGTTTCTATGTATGTTTATCTGGGTCAATTGGATAATGCCAGATTCAGTTTCCTTTGAAGCCCTTCTCTATCAATCTTATCTGCAGCAATTCTTGCTGTAGACTCTTCCTTGTGGTTGGTTTTGATGTTGGCAATCTGCCTGATCTCCTCAGAGTTGTATAGCTTCAATTAGTTGGCCACATATGTGCAAATTCAAATACACTTCTAAAACGGTAGTAAAGGGTGGTGAAATAAAGCTCAAAGGGGGGGGGGGAACCATACAATCTATTTGTGGCAAAGAAGTTGCGGAATAGCTTGATGTTTATCTTCATATAATCTCAGCGCTCCCACCCCACGACATACTATCAAGCGCACGACCACCACACCCACCATTGCCCTTATAATGTTGCTTTTTGAGCTTTATCGGCCAAAACTAGCGAAGCGAATCCGCCAACCTTTATGCATAAACATTCTGATTGTCACTCAATTTGGTTTGCTTGTTGGTATGTTGGTGTTTTATTTTGTTGTTTGGTCAACAAACGGACGTACTATATGAGATGTGGTAGCGGGGCAGCAGACAAATTATCAAGAAACCACTGCATTTTCTTCCCGGGCTTAAGTGCGCAACCATTCATAGGCCACACAAATAGTTTTACTGATAAGAAAACTGGGTGTACAATAAATGTACATTGATTGCCCTATGACCTTCTCGCCTGTCTGTTACTGTCGCGAAAGCACCCATCGATAGATAAAATTGCTCATCACACCTCTTTTATCTTCGTGCGGAACAAGTGCGAAAAAAAAGTTTTGAATCCTGGGCAATGTGCCAGGAAAACCACTGAAAACCCATTTGTATCATGGGATTTAAATGCCCCCCCAGACATAGGTGGGCCAAATCAGTTCCTCATAGATGTATAACTATACAAAGTGGGGACTATCAGTTTTAGCCTATAAATTTAAAGGATATTGTATCACATAGCAAAGTGGAGTAGGAAACCCAATGTTCTCTCAAAACTAGTCGCTAATGTCTTGTCCAATCTCCGTTTGAAACTCGCAGGTAGGCAAGTATAGGACATTTCTTTGAAAAGTTTGTTGTGGATTTCTGAAAAATTCTAGCAAGATGTTGCCGTTTGGGGGCATTGTTTCGTCCTTTTGTGTTTTGGGCATGAATCTGTGTGGTAGGCAAAGATTATGCTGGATTGTTATTGTCCTACAAGTCGATGCATTGCTGTGTGAAAGCAGCATCTCAATGCGGGCTAGAGAGGCATATTGCATTTCAGCCATAGTCTGATAAACCACTGGGCAGTAAATTTCATGATTATCTAGGTAGAGGTAGTTATGTTAGTGCCGGAAGGGGAAGGGTAGTTTGTTATTGTTTTCCCACCAATATCTCCACAGTGCCTAAAGTCCATGTGCCTGTACCATGTGACTTACAACTCATTCCCAGGTGCTCCTGAAGATAGTGCTTAGTTATGAGTCTCATTCCGAATGCCAATGTTCAACATGGTTCAAAAAATGCACTATAATAATAGTAATATGCTTGAAATTTAACTTGCACGGTGTTAACTTGAAAACAGCCTAAATTCTCTCACTTCAACAAATCAATCATAAGTGGGCCTTAGAACACACAGCTACCTAGTAAGAGACTGTTTTTAGCCCAGCCCACAATGTTTCAGTTTGGCTACATTCACATCAAGAATCCCATGCATGATCCCGGCATGTGATCCCACAAAAATCCCAGTTTTAATACATAAACCGGACCGTTTTCGTCACCCATTCCTGCACACAAAACACTAGTACGTTAAAAAAATTTAATATGAAAGGTTTTGTGCTCCTTAAACTTCTTTACACTGCCCTAAATTATGACATAATTTTAGTACAGAAAATTATAGGCCAAATTGCAATGTATTATGGGATGAGTTCAAAACACCCTGATACCATGAAGCAGGTTGAATGTGCACACCAATGTTTATTTTATTGGGAACTTGCATGATTACAACTAACCTTGTAGCTTGTCCACATTATTACTATGAATGTGAAATGTTTTGGCTTTTTCAATATTCTTATGGGATAGAAGTGTTAAAACCTAGTATGGTATTTAAGTGGGGTAAAATTAGACCATTTGAAGTGCGATGGCTTGAAATAGGTTGTATAGTAGCGAGTTATATTGATATGTATTTTAGTAATTTGGTTATTAAGTTTATGACCCCATTTTCCAATACTCTGTTATCAACACCACAAGTCATTATGTTGACAGTTGACAAAACACAGGAGATTGTCCTGCGTCAAGTACGGAATTGCACCACAGAGGTTGGACCATGGATTAGAAATTAATTTTTAGTTCAGTTGATATTCCACAATTGCCAAAGAGTGATTACTACACAAATTATAGGTAGTTTTAGACATTGACAATAAAGGTTATTGAAGTGAAACTACAGGTTAAGTGGGGGGGGGGGGTCTCAACACAGAGGACCCATACAGGGACGTGCCATAGGCATCGGTCCCATTTTCAGCCTTCTGGTATATTCAATGACCCTTTTTTAATGCATTTTGGGATAGCAATGGGTCGTTTTTTCAAAAATTTTAGGAAATGTGTTGGAAAATTAACCGCATTTCATCAATCTGAAAGCCAAAATTTCCAAATTTGCTTTAAAATGTAAAAATTTTGCAGTGGAATGAAAAATGGCAAAATTTTTTTGGTTTTGGTAAAATTTGGCCCTAAAATTTGGAATCTTCTGGGTATAGCTATGGGTACCTTTGTGGCAAAACATGGTATAGCTATGGGTCCTACTTTCCCGAGTCGTAGAGGCACGTCCATACCCAAACCATAGTTGGGGACCCCTGGGTTAAGTAGGGGAAGGGAACAAATAAGAGAATAAGAAGTTATGAATTACTATCCATTAAGTGTGTGTAAAAAGATTCACACACAGATTGACAAACTTCCCTGTATGCAGGTCCACATGGAAAAAAGAATGTCTTACCGATGAAATCTCGACGACTTAAAAATGATACCAGCAAAAATTTGCTGTCCTGGGAAGTTGAAAAAGCAAATAAACAGGTTTCCATAAGAAACAAATATGATTTAAAAGTCATGCCATTAAAAAATTGCCATATTTTGTGGTTTCAGGTAAGTTAAACAGTACATAAATACACTGTAATATAAGTTGACATAGAGTGGCATTGAATAGCCTATGTCATTGAAGTAATTGTCAAGGTGAAAAAATTTTAACAAAAAAATACTAAAGCCCAGATAATGTGGTATATTTTGTGGAGTTTCACATATAATCATAAATTACGTATGACAATGCAGTAAACCATACTATTGCAATGCTTAAAGGCGGGCATTTGTATTATTACTACACATAAAAATTTTGGCGCTGTTAATTTCAGGGGTGAATTATAGGGGGATTGGCGATTTAAGGATATGAAGGTTTTCATATTGATAGATTGGCCTTCACTCCAAAACCCCATCTATAATTTCACGCAGATATTTCAATCGTTTTGATTGCGAGAAGTAAAAAACGTGATTTGTAAGCCCCATTAGAGTACTCTGTAAAATTAATATTGGTCGACCACAATGGGGTTACATTCACTCGTAATTCCAAACAAATATATTTGGCTCTAAGATTTCACATGGGTAAATGAAAAAAATAGAGCTTTCTTATGATACAAAATGTTGACCACTTCCGGTAAATCTGGGGCTTATGGGGGAAGGGGCTAAGTATAGTCGATGGGACATGACCTTTAATAACTATGGTATGCATTATAAAGACTGTAAAAACACCGGCTTTAAACCAAATGGGCAACGCCCATCTCTGAAAATTTTAAAGTGACCCTTAAATAGTAAACAAGTGACAGAGTAAGGTTACATTTTCAGATAATGAGGCCACTCAAATCAAGATAAAGGTGCATTTGTGCTATAACACCTCATTTTTGTTTATGAGTTCATTAGATCCAAGAAAAGCGTATTCCAAAATTTCAGTTGATACCCATTTTTCACCTAAGCTCTCGGACTCTCACCCCCTCTCTTATCCCTCAAGTTCTGTTTCTCCTTTATTCTCTCAGTTTTTTTTTTCCCGGCTTGCTGTTACTTTTGACATCGCTTACCGCCTCCTCCTTTTGATGAGGCGGTTGATGGTATCAACCAAATGTTATATCACACGTTGTGCCACCAGCGGCCAAGGCCTGAGGATAATTTCTGTCCTTTTCCGGACAGGAAAAACAAAATGACTAATTTTCTTCTTAGAGTAGATCGAATTTGCAAGTATGATTAGGCACCATGCTATACTTTAGGCTTAACGGGTTCAGGTGATGTGAAACAAATCTCCACTCCTTTGGGTAAAGTCAAGGGGATGAAGCTGATGGATCACGAAACGCCAATTGTGTTGAGTGTTGCCTTCATGTGAGTATGACTTTCAAATAGCCTGTATATAAATAATTACCGGTAAGACAAAGAAGTACTTTAGCGTGGAAAAAGACTAGTGAAAAAACAATAAATTGTTGGACTAATAGAGAATTTTATGTAAATTAAGCAATGTGAAAACAATTATCATCATCATGGAAACTTATATATAATATACTGAAGTACATATGATGGACTGATCAAAGAGGTTTAATAGATAAAATTAATATATAAAGTACTTTAAAGGATGTTGTTGTTGTCTTTGAATGGCATCATATAAGGCTTACTGCTCATTGATGCTCTGGTTAATAGCGACTGTAAATGGGCCAGGGGGGAAATCGTCCATTCATGACCTGTAAAGCACCATCGAAAGTACCCAGTTTCGAATCCCAATTCAGGTCCCAAGGCTACTTAGTGAATGCTTGGGCCACTTGGCGCACGATACTACTGCCTATTATCCAGATTCTTGCTATCCCCCCCACCTGCAGTGTTGTAAACAAATAAAAAAAACGCAAAACATTTAGAAAGGCTAATTAGAAAAAATTTCGACAGACTTTTTATGTTAGGTATGGTTAATAATCTAAACTAAAACATTTGCAACATTGACTCGCGTATAGTAAACATTACCGACCTACTACCAGATTCTAGCTTATAAACGCTGCCGGGTGGATTTCTCAACTAGCACAGCTGCTTATAGAATGACAATGGGATCTGTAATGGATGATTGATAGCATCTGCCCTCCAACTGCCCCATTACTTTTAATGTATGCTCGGGAATTCATTAGCCGCTGCCGATGTAGCGCTCCCTATTCGAAAGGTGATTGCTGTACTTGAACTTGGTAACCTAATGCTTGCAAATGGTTACACAGACACTTTGAACTTGAAAACAATGAGCATGACTTATCGAAATGGGAAAATAAGGGCCCAAATGAGATCTGCGATGGCAAATATCACCAATGCCGAGAAGGTGGTCCAACCGAGTTAGCGCATCGGCTAGAATTCTCAAAATTCCCGCGGCCCAGCTGATCCGTTTTGGAGACACACACTTTCGTAACACTGAAGGAGGATTGCATTAATTAAAACATAACACACATTTTTTGAAGACCATCCCCAATTTTCCAAACTTTGAAGCTTTTTGCACAGTTGTAATTGGAATTAGCTAGGACAATACCTGTGAAGGTATAGCTCTTTCCATTAGTTTTTCCTGTCAGTTTAGAAGCAATTAAAATTGTAAGGTATTTTCTTGAAGGCGGCACTATTTCCTCATGGACAGACATAAACTTAGCAATATCCAGCTTTGCTGTTAATTAGAATCGAAAATGAAGGAAATTTTTATTAGAAAATTAATATCGGAAATCCCGATAATTCAAGGACTGCTGGAAACGTCCTCCCAATATGAATAAGGGAAACTGCGCCATGTACGTATCTACGTTCATCCATCAGTTGTTCTGTCGGTTGAGACCAGTAAATTAAATAGGTAATTTTTCTTGAGGTGGCACTATTCATCATGGCAGCATAAACTTAGCATTTCCAGCTCTGCTGTTACAGGAGAACCCGTACAATGAATATAATACAGTATACTCTATAAAATAATTATTGACCACATAATCAGTGTTTCACTTAAAAAGGAATTATATTAAACTACAATGAATTAAAACCACTAGTCTGACCATGGCGCTATTTAAAATTTTGCGGAAAAAAAAAAAAAAAAAAAAAAAAAAAAAAAAAAAAAAAAAAAAAAAAAAAAAAAAAAAAAAAAAAAAAAAAAAAAACAAAAATATTGTATACGTTGTTTTTAGCGATACCGCCGGCACGTTGTGTCATACCAGCAATAGAATGCACATTATAAAAGCGTCACTGGTGAAGGCGTGATGGCGCTAGCGTGCCGTCCGTATCCCTAACAAGTATACATATCCCATATACACTAGCACGAATTTCAAATATCGCATTGTCAGACAAATGTTTTTAATTCATTTATATGGTTAGTATAATTCCGTTTTTCCACGAAACCACTCGATATGTGTTCAATAATTATTTTTTATAGCGTATAGTGTATAAGTTATTCTTATTACGGTTTCTCCTTTAAAGACCGACTCATAGATTTTTGAAAATAATTTTTTGTGTATTTATTTAAAATAGTCAACTGGAACTAAAAGATAGTCACCTAAAATGCCCAATTCCAAAAGTTTGAGATGTATCGGATTTTCTGTTCCATGCAGTACATTTATAATAATAATAATGAACATTTATAAAGCGCCACATCCCGCTAAAGCGCTCATGGTGCATGGGAGCCAACAACTCAGCAGGAGTATACAGTTTCATTATCAGTACAACTACACTTAAAATACCAATCAAACATTAAAACATGATCATAATCTTAAGCAATTTTCATAAGGATTGGTTTGAGCAACAGCCTTGAATACTCAATGATGAACATGTGTAGTAATACAGTGCCATAGTATACTGTTGTATAACTAATTTCCAGATCCGGAAATTTATAGCAAAGTTGTGGTTTTCTATATGAAGGACTTCGATTTGAGCTTAGCTATTTCACACAGTGTTTAGTTTATGGACAAGCATTATGTATATGCAAAAAACACAATTTGTTTGAAAATTGAGGGCGCCCTCCTCGGGAAATCTCTGAGTCAGCCTTTAAGTATAATCGGGGAGCCCAATTCTAATTACAAAATCGCTTATTTTATGATAAATACACATTTTTCAGCATTGTCGTTCATAGGTATAGTATACTGCAAAATATTAAATTTGGAAAATTGGGGGCGCTCTTCAAAAAATGTGCTGTTATTGCTTTAATTGCACATCTGAAAATTGTAGCACCCTGCTTAAAGAGATGCACTTTGTTGACAATGCAAACTCACCTATTCGAAGGAACCAAAAAATGCTAAGGAAAAGAAGATTCCAGTTTCCTTTGCAACCCTTCTCTGTCAATCTTTACTGTTGTAATTTTTGCTTTAGACTCCTCCTTGTGGGTGGCTTTGATGTTTGGCAATCTGTCGTGATCTCTCAGCAGTGGCGTAGCCAGGTGGGGAAGAGGGGGCAGAGTGCCTCCTCTGAAAATCTTTTTGAGGGAAAATTGGGAAGTAAAAGACAGATATTCATGTTAAATCAGCCCTTTTCGGACTCTTTTTGCCCTGTGACCGGGTTGTTTTTGCCTGTGATCGGGACATTTGTTGCACCTACAGGAGAATTGCCCCCTCGGAACCACCGGCTGGCTACGCGCCTGTCTCTCAGAGTTGGTATATCTTCAACTAGTTGGCCATGTGCAAACTTAGCACCCAGGTCTTCAAGGGTTCAGGTTTTAGTGTGATTCCTATTATGCCCGCTTTTCCATATCCATATCGCATGAATGTTTTTTCAATAAACATGTCGCTCCACATACCATTCCACAATCCCCTATGTGCCTCATCACATGAGAACCTTTATGCAGTGCTCAAGTACATCTGCTGGTAGCCTTCCATTTTTTTCTAAGTTCAATAACAGCATACCGTGTTAATTTTTTGTAATTCACATGCCTGGATGCAGAGCTTGACTGACTGCCAGGTGAAGAGGCCAATCACCTCACTCTGCTGGTACTGAACCCATTATCATAGTGGTTTTGATAAGATGTCCACCCACTTTTTAACATTTGGGAGTGGGACTTCTTCTTGCCAAGTTCCTTGAAGCCCAGTCAATGTCATCATACACTTTAGTGTTCAATATCACAGCTGTTTACACCATGAAAATTGTCTCTTTTATTTTAAGATCAATTTTAAGCATGGCACACAATTTTGATCAACTGAGCAATAGCTTAAGCTCTGAAAAATCACAAAGATCTATTGCAGGAATTTTGCCATTAGGCCTACAGAGGTGTCATATTTTGTATGTTTATAGCGCCCTCTATATGTCTATTTCCCATAGAAAGATGTGTAAAAAACCAGAGATTTATGAAAAATAATTTTCCTCGCAATGAATTTCATCAAATGTACACAGAATGTATCTAGTGGAATAATACTCCAAATGAGTGTCAAAAGTGTGTCGGCCTTGATATTTTTTGTTTTATTCTTGTGTTTGCACAATAAATGAAACCTTCAAACTCTGTGATATCTCTTAGTATTCATCGGCGACCATGCGCATAGCTCTGACATTCACGGGAAATTCCAAATACAGATTCCAAAATATCTGCTAGGTCAGACCCAGCCATCAATCTTCAAACTGCGTCAAGATCTTCCCTATCTAGAATAACACATGTAAACTCGATCCGATATGCCCACTGGACCCCTACTTTAACTTTGTATAGTTGTTGATCTGCTGTGAACAATGTGAAATCTTGTCCTGTTTTTTCAGTCAACTTCTTTGCTTTTACATGGTGGTCATTATAGTGTCTGGATGTGCTGGTGGCATATCAATCGGTGGTAGATGACTGCTTTAGTTTTGGGCCATTGAGCCTCCACCCCCCCCCACCGCCCCCATGCTCACGACCAACGTGTATTATATCCGTTGAATTCAAGGACCGCTATCATACTTAAAAAAGGGATAGCAGCGAGCATGCGAGGAATAAAAAATATGGAAATGCATTTTTTGGCTTATGAATGAAAGCCAGTATGTACAATGCCATATACCACTTTAAGGTGCGTGTTCCGATCGTCTTTGGTACCCCCCAAATTTTACCCAAACCGGAAGTAGTATCGATTTGAAATCAGATGAAAAGTCGTATTTTTGTCTCTCATTGTGTCCTGAAATTTTGAGCCTCAAATCCATTTCATTCCCAAGATATAACAAAAAAAATGCCGTTTAGTGGTTAACCCATCAATATTAGCACAGTATGGAAAGGCTTTGTAACATGCATTTTTTGCGTCTACCATCAAAACCGCAAATTTTTGTTTCCCCACGGTACTTGATGGGGTGTATGTGTAAGTGCCAGGCTCTCCTATCCATAGAGCACGCAATACTCATCAATCGGAACAAGCACCCTTTACTAATGTAGGAACAAAAACATTAATATGAAAAATGAAGTATGTCAGGAAATTTGTCATGCCATCTCCCGCAATAGACATACAGCGATGTTCCTCTGAAAATCTACACCAACACTGATTGTAAGTGGTACACAGTAACAGATGAACAAAGATCATAATATTTGTGTTTGAGGTCAACTTACAGGAAAAATGTGCACAATAAGTCCGCTTATAATCTGGGATATTCACAGGCTGACAGGGAAAAACTTGTTTGATCTCAAGTCAAAAGTTTTATGCACGTATGAAATCACAGATCAGATAAAAAGTGCTGCCCTGTCTTTAATACCCAGATTTCAAGACAACCACTTGCAGGTTATGTTTACACATCCATGCCAGTCACGAAAATACCAGAATACAAATTTGATGATTTTTTTCCCGATGTTTGGTGGATCCGCAAACGCTGCTTATCCTTTAAACAGATATTCAGGAAACTGAGTTGCTCTTCATGTAGCCCTAGCCTGGTTACCTTAACATGGCCTAATACAATGTTCACAATTTGTTACTTATATGTCATACCAAGAAACCTTCAAGTGGTTAGCTTGACTTTGAGAGACACTTGCACAGGTGAAAATATTGCACCCTCAAGATTTTTCCCAAATGATATGTTTGCATGGTTTAAAGCTTTAATACCCTACCCTCACCTGAATGATTAAGACCCTTATGGGTAAACAGAGGGATATAATAATTATGTCGCCGGCGACATTTAATTCAGCAGATGAAGAAATGGCGTTTAACACAGCAAACGCATGCCGTATGCACGTTTCCCAAGGCATGCACCCTGTTTGACCAGTCTGTGACATTTGTGGTGTTAATATCAATGAGTACGAGTCTATGATATCCGTGTAATATACACATTTGTTGATCAAAGTTATGGCTAACTTAAAAGTTGGTCCTACATTACCTGGGCCTCTTCAATGTCCTTATCTTTTTTTAGTATGTTACTTTTATGTTTAAAAGGCTCTTTTCTTCGATTGGCCTAGACTATCATTTGTACGCACATTGAAGAAATTTCATTTTTTTCTGAAATGTGCCATGTTTTGCTTTAAAGAACCTTTTTTTTCCATCTTATCATCCCAGGTCTAAAATGCCATTGCATTCCTAAACATTGCTAGTTATAATTGCATCTTTTCTTCTTGTTTGTTGCCAATTATTATCACGCTGCCATCAGCAAATCATCACAATCATTTGCTTCATCTAGGTGGCAGCTGGCTATTAAAGCGCACAACTCTATCTGCACTTAGATCACCCAAACAGCTCCCCAATTGTTGCTTTGGTCGACAAGGCAATAGAGACTAAGTATCTTGCCCAAGGACACAAACACATTGGCCAGGGTGTCAAACTCACGAACTTTGTTTACGTGCTGTGATTGCCTCAAAAATAGTAAATATTTAACCAAAATCACTTTAGTTGCGTCTACAAGTACTAAGTCCAAAATGTCACATAATCTGAATTCATTTACAAACAAGGAAAAATTGGTTTCTAAATATCACGGATAACATCACATAACAAGCAGCATGCACTGCCAATCATGTCCATTGTTAGGGTTGTTTGATAAGCTATCAATGACCTTTTGGGTGAATAACAGTCCGAGTGGCCTAATCCTGTTATATGTGTACGGTACATTATTGGTCCTAATTAGTCTTTGTATTCGTTTAGTGAGCTCCTGTCAAATGACAGTAACGTTACAATGATGTCAACAAAACATGCAGCTGATGCAATCCTGGCTACTAATACTATTTCTCTGTCTGTCCTTGTGTGTCTGAACTGAGGGTTTGTACAAGAGGCTGAGCAAAGTTTGTCTAATGACACACATTCGATGACTGAGCAACTAGTCTATAGTCTATGGCATGCTTCAAGATCTTGTTTATGTGATGACTGAAAAAATTTACCTCTGTTTTCGTTTTTCTCTTCCTCCTTGACCTAGTAGTAGCAGTGCTCGATTTACAAAATAAATTTTACATGCACTGGTGCATGTGGAACAAAAATTTTACATGCACAAAATCAATGTTGCATGCACGCATTAACAATAAAATTTAACTCAGCGATCCATATCATTCACATAATATCGTCAAAATATCAACTAGAACGCATTCTATTTGGTATTAAATGTATTTTGTGTCCCAGGAGCTAAAATTGACTTGGTTCTGCCCTACATGCACACTGTGCATGTAAGTTTTCAGAGCTACATGCACAGAAGAAAATCCACATGCATCCGTGCTTGTGTGCACCCAAGTAAATCGAGCACTGAGTAGTAGTCATGGTTGTACTAGTAGTACCAACATGAACAACTTGCTGGCGCTGCTCACGAGCATGACGAGCTTCCAACCTCATAGACCTCTGTTGTTGAGCAGCCGATGTAGGCTTCGGGTTACCGGGCATATTTAGCGTAGGTAGAACACCTTTCTTGAGTCTTTTGGCTCTGGAAGAACACATAGTCGTACTCAGGACTTCTTCATAATCGTAATCGTCTGGATGAAAGTGTCTGCCACAAATGTACAGTCCGTGGAAGTCAATTTTTTTTTAGAGATTTGAACTTTATTTTGCAGAGTAATAACCACTGTCTTGCCAGCTTCAAGTCGCTCTTGGGAAATCGATGTCCAGTAACACCCTTAGTTACATTAACATTACAGCCGTAAACACAGCAAAGCGGCATTTTGATATATTTGTGATGTATTTTCCACTATTTATTTTGAGTTGATGCGAAACGAAATCACCGGAAATGGCGATAAACATGATAAAGCAAGGAAAACATGGGTCGCTCAGCTGGTGATCACATGACATGCAGAGCAAGGTTATATTCGAAACCCACTAATGCGCGGTTCAGCAATCTACATACTTTTCAATGAACGAGTAGTAGCGCTTTTTGTATGAGAAGAGTTTCTAATTTTATTTTAAAAACTATATTTCTCAAGACTCCGATAGATTCATACCAATAAATCCCTTTAATGGTCTAATGATCATGAGTCCTGTGCTTTTCCACTGGCCTACACATGCTCTCAATGTAATGCTGTATCCATATCTTTTGTTTTTGAGTTGAACTTTCACTCTGCTACAATGTAATGTCGTATATCTGAAGGTTGTGTTTTCTTTGTTTTTTTTAGTTGAACTTTCACTTTTTGCTACATGTACTTAAGCTGAGTCTGCTACAATATTATGTTGTATGCATATTTGATGACTTTGCTTTCTTTTTTTAGTTGAACTTTCACTTTTTTCTGCCGCACCTACTCCTGGGCCCGTTTCACAAAGACTTACGATCAATTGTAAGTTTGATTTATTGAGCGTTAACTCGATCAAGCGTAAGTTCGAACTTGATTGTAAGTTCAAATTTACGCTTGATTGAGTTACGCTTGATTACAATCGATCGTAAATCTTTGTGAAATAGGCCAGGTGATCTTGGACTGCTCCTGTTCAAATTAACTTTTGCTGCAAATATAGGTGGGATCCATATCTGATATCATATCCATATCCATATCACTATGTCAGAGAGTTTCTCTTTGATTAATTTCCCAACAGAATGACAACTTCTTGAATGCATCTGGAGTGAATGGGAGTTTCTGTAACCTGACCCATCTGACACACTTATGCATTCGGAAACCTTAAAGAAATAAACCTGTGCTTTATTCTTTGAAGGGTTTCCAAATTCAGGAGGGTGTCAGATGGTCAGGTTCGAAAACTTCCCTTCAAGCTGACTGCTAATTGTAATGTTATATGCATTTTTGATGACTTGCTTTCTTTGGATTTTGAGTTGGAACTTTTTCTGGCCACTCCAGATGACTGGACTGATGCTAGTAATTAATTCCTCTTCGACGAACTTGCTTGCACATAGATGTGGGATCCATACAAACAGGTTAATTTTCGGCAACTTTTTTTTTGGAATTGCAAATCACCACCATTTTTTTGGCACTTTTCGTGAATCTAACATTTTTAGAAATATACGCACATAAAGGCTATCCAAATTTTGTACCCCTCACTCACTGGAAACAGTGTACTGTACCTAATTAAGCCCAAATCTGAGAGCTATTCTGTGGAGGACTGTGCTGCGTTTTGACATAATTATTACTCCTGGTGGTTGTAGTTCGTCTCCATTTGTTTTAAACCACCCTGCAATAAAGATTGTCCAGAATTTACACAACCCCAATTTACAGTATTGAATCGTCATAGATTGATGAAGAGCTATCACTATGTCTGCAGAGTTTCTCTGTGATGTATTTCCAACAAAAATGATAACTTTTTGAATGCATCTTGGAGTGAAAATTACCCAGGTGAAATGTCAACCATGCTAGCCTGGGTCGCCATGGTCAACCATGGTAGAAACTGTGCTTGACCATGGCCAACTGTGGTGACCATGGTCAACCATATGTTGGAAAAATGGCACCGAAGTCAACTTGTGTGACAATGCATGGTCATTCAACCATGGTGACCATGGTCATTGAGCATGCTTTGACCATGATAAACCATAGGGCAATTTCTCAAACCTATTGTTGACCATGCGTCAAAGCAAGCATGTCTGTGGTTCTCTGGTATGCTCAATTATGTACATTCTGTCTCCACCTCAATGGGTATTCTCAAGTTCTTTGAACGTTCCTGAAATGTTGCCTTCTCTGCTTACTTTGCTGCTTTCTTGTGTTGTTTTGTGTTTAATGGATGTTGTCATTAAATCATTATACTTGGCATGGATAATGTATGATTATCTCAAGCACTGCTGCTGTTAAAATAGATGGATCCCAATGTGGGTGTTCTGTTACACATTCCATGGTAGTCTTCCATGCATTTTACTTCATGCAGTTTACAACTGAGCCGTGTCCTGTAATACCGTGGAACTTGGGGCTGTGACTGTGTGGTACATTTTCTTATGTTACTGGTGCTTGTGATGGTGACTGCGGGCGTGAGATAATGACACGCTGTCCTGTAATTTCTACCTTGCTCTCAAAATATTGTTACTGCTTCATGACTCCTTCCATAAGGCCCAAAAAATTGTTGGCTTTCCACAACTGATTAACAAATTGGGTCCGTCGGGAAAAGTTTTTTTTTTCTGTTGGCGCTGGCCTCCCCATTCCCACGCAAACGTACATGCCGCTTGCAAAATGTATTCCACAGCTCCAAAGTCTCGGTTTGATCTGTGGTTGACCATGGGCCAGTTTCAGATGCGGCAACGTATATGCCCTTCAAGTGAAGACCGACAGCTTCATCACCGGAAGTGATTCGTCAGTTCTTTTGAAGCTGCCCATTGACATATAAGTGATCCACATACCAATTTAATTAAATATTGTACATTTTTGAAGCTAGCCGATCGTCGACAGTAGAGTTTTTTGCTCCATATGTGACCAGGATTGCCAACGTTATCATGTCTGTGGACGTCGCCATATTGGAATTCAACTAAAACAAAACACCGGGTATTTGCGCAGAATATATTGTGCCCCGTCAAAAATGTTCAAGTAAAATAATTTGTGGTCCTATTATTTTCCAGTATATACAAAATAGCATTTTAAAAATGAGATTAGATGAAAATGTCATTCACTACTGGTTTATCGTGTACTTTTATTATTTTACACGGCGAATCTGACCAAGCTATATTGTGTTTTTTGTACATTTGATAACACGTTAAAATACAATCCATTCTAGAATGCGCGGTTGTTGTGTGTTCCCACCGGCATCGAAAAGTCTGAGAAAATTTGGCCTGGGAGGGGGAACATTTTCAGTTTGAGGGCATCGGCCGATTTGGAATGCTTTTCTCTTCATGTTGAACATTTTTTCCGACGGGTAGTTTGTCAATTTCGGGGTAAAATGGAAAAAAACTTTTTAAAAAAAAGAGGTTTTCAGTACGCAAGCAATGAGCAGTCGGTCGGGAAGCAAACACTTTTTTTTTTTTGGCCTAAGATACTTATGTTTCTCCATCTTTGAAATCCTTTAAAAGACTTTCCATTCACATATAATTGAAAGATCTCTCATTTTCTCCTGGATTGTATGCGGTCTTTTTAGATTTTGTTACACGCGATTTTCAGCATTTTCTCTGGTGTGTGCTAATTTTTTTCAGCAGGGGCTTCCCTTGGTTTGGGGTGCATCGTATGTTTTAGATTTTGTAGTGGAAGATTGGCCTCCGAAGAACAAAAAAATAAAATGTAAGAAACATTTACTGTTTTGGTGATTTTATTGAGGAGTTTACTCAAATCACAGTTAAATACCAAATAACCAAATCACTGGTTAAATCCCCAACTGCCAAAAATCAAAAAATCCATTGCGGAATCTTGCCATATAGGCCTACCAGGTCATAATTTGTCTGTTATAGTGCCCTCTTCTATATGCCTTTTTCCACATAAAGACGAGTACAACTAGTATTTTTTTATGAAAAATCCGTATTTGCCCGCAATGAATTTTCATCAAATTTACACAGGATGATAGTTAATAGCATAATACTCCATCGGTGTCATAAGTGTTGTCGCCATTGATATTTGTTGTTTCTATTCTTGTTTGTCATAATATATGACTTTCAAACAGCTGTGGCGGTTTAGATGTTTCATAAGTTTCATGATAGCGTTGATATAGTCTAAAATTGAATATTATGGTGGACAACTGATTTTAAAAAGGACAGTGTTACTACTAATTCCTCTGTAACATATAGGGAAAACCCTATCTCCTTTAAAGTCACAATTTGTAGTCAGAGCTCACATCACCGCTTTGTATTGATGACACTTGTAACCAAGGTATCGTAAGCGACGGTCAGCTCAGTCTATGGTGGACAACATTAGGCTCCCAAGTCTTGAGAGCCAGCTCCCAATCGTGCACAGCAGATAACTTTGAATCGGCAATCACAACCTCGTTGCTTATGTATTTTTTGTAACACCCTGTAAAAAAGAAAAGCCCTTAAATTAACAATACTGTACTCAAAGGGCCGCTATTGGTTTTTGCCAGATTTTTTTTTTGACTTAGCTTTTTTCCCTCTAAACCGTAAGAAAATAATGAAAATTTTGGTATTTTAAAAAGAAAGCAAAATTTGAGATTCAAACCCCAGACCATGGTAGCATGAGTCCAAGCAATCTAACCACAAGACCAGCAAATATTGGTGTGCCAGATTTGATTTTGAACTCTAATTCCTTGATAACATTACAGAATAGAGGTGAGATGTACACAACTCGAGGAGACTTTGGTCAACTACTCGAATCTATTATTTGATATTTTTTCTTGTACCACTCTAAACAAAGAACTCCTCTATCTTTCAGAGAATTTTTTCGGAGCGGCGGAGGGGGGGGTGGGGGGACTAAATTCTCTAACAAAGAAATATAACGTGGCCATTCTATAAACTAAAAGACATCATGCTCGATCGGGTATGTCGGGTATTACCATTTCCAATGTCTAATAAATTCGGGAAGTGAACTCTGAAAATTGAACACATGTTTCTCCAATTTACCTGTTTACTCCAAATTTACATGTTTAATTTTGCCGTCAAAATACCAATTAATGGTCATGCTCTATGCTGTACCTCTCTTTCTGGTTAATGACTTGAAGAATCAGTTTGGTTGTTTTTCCCCCCCTTTATCAGCAGCCACATATAGCCAAAGCCAATTGCTTTCCAAGCTGTCCAGTAGGTTTATTCGCCAAGTTTCTCTCGGATGATTCGCAGTTTGTTGCATTTATGGTTCACGTTGCTAAATAGTCCATTCTACTTCACTGAACTGCCCTAATCGTGCAGTGAAAATGGATGAAAAACAAGCGCAGTTCATATTGCATTGCTCTGCTGCTGTGTTTAAGTCAGAGATGGTTTTCCATCCCTTTCACTGCACTACATTGCTGTGCAGTGAATTATTAAGGGCCCGTAACTCTAACAAAATGGGTACTTTGCTCCCTTATAGTTGAAACAACTGTACCACACTCATATTCAATTTCCTTCAACTCCTACGTTCCCCACCCTGGCTTAAGAAGTATTTCAGATTCGAGTCTGTTTGTGTTTTTAAATTTTATTGCCCCTGGTCTATACATATGTACTTTTTCATTCGAGAACCAGGCAGTTGCCTTCTTAGAGCAGGGGTAAATTTTTCCCCCATGCAGACCTTTGAATAAAATGTTTTGACTTTCCCTCTGGAGGCCTACAAGAGGAATGATTATGCCATCCATATTGACAGCCAGTGATTTTCCCTGGTTTTAATGAATTTTCCAGCAGGGCTTTTCTGTGATGTGTTAGTGGATTGTGTACCGGGGGGAGTTTCCGTAACTGACCCATCCTGACACCTATGAATTTGGAAACCTTAACGGAATAAACCTCGCTTTATTCTGTGAAAACTACTTCGGCTACTTTGATAAAAGGCTGTCACGTACACGGACATTCATCTCCTCTAACTGGCATATTTGAGCCCTGTATACTCATATTTGTTCTATAGGCCTACCATTTATACAGTTTATGATCATGCCCAAATGCCCACACCAGCATTTTCATGAATATTTATGGTTATTCTGGTAAAGCTAATCATTGATAGTGCCGTTAATCCGCCAGCAAAAAACAAATCGAGCTAATATTAACATTTTTTACATCACTATTTAGTGTCGCCTGCTGTCGAGCTGTCACCTGCCCCTTAAGGCAGGAAGAACATAGTGATCCCTTTGTCCACTGTTGATGTCTGTTGTTTTTTTTTTCTGGTGTTGTCGTTGTGAAAAAGGATTAACATTTTGCCTTTAACATCCACATAATTTGATGGGATTTAAACCCAAACTTCTCAGGTGGAACTTGGATCCCCCATTTGTGATGAGGTCAAGACCACACATTCAAGGTCAAAGGCACATATCAAGGTTAAAGGTCACATATCAAGGTCAAAGGTCACATATCAAAGGTTCACATATTCAAGGTAACATACACATATCAGGTCAAAGGTCACATATTAAGGTCAAAGGTCACATAGGCTAAGGTCAAAAGGTCATGGCAAGCTATCCTGTCCACAAACTGCGACGGCAGGCGACACAAACTCCTAGGACGATGTATTGTTTATATCACTGGGCATAATATTTCCCCAATTCTCATTCTTTCCCGAAAGCGGTGCTCCCTGCTCCACACTAGGAAACTATATATTATAAACATAGGCCTTACGGAAGCAATACTACCAAACATTTACACTTAAACTTGTTCAATATGCACCGACTGTAAATAAAATGATCCCCATTGGGTTAAAACATCCATTTAGGGTTAAATATGACCACAGAAAGAGTCATTTTAACTTGAATGGGTCATTTTATTTTAAGGTTGTGCAAAAGCTGATTTAAGGCACCAAATATTGTGTCTTAATATTAATTTCATAATACATTAGACACCCATAGATTTCTTATCTTGTATTTGGCTGCAGAAATGCCTTAAAAGAGAGAAAAAGGGTGATTTTGAATTTTTGATATTTTTAATGTTTTCTTATTTTATTAATTTTTTAATTGCTCCTATACAAAATTATAAAAATTTCGCAATTTTTGTACCAAAGAAACATTGTTCAGCTACTCCTTTCAAAGGGGGATATTTCTGAAACCAGAAACTCCGCATCACCGCTGATCAGAAGGTTGTATTTTGTGCAACACGCGATACTTTAGCTAAAAAAACAACCCTACCAGACACCTGCAACACTGCGTAGACAAATTACACCTGACCCGACAGGGTACCAGCCGCCTCATTAGGCAACATTATTGCCATAACAAGTTCAGAACAGGACTATACATAAACAACAAGATGCAAAAGAAGAAACAAGAAATCCTGAACAGTGCTCTTGCAAAAAGCCGACTCCCTGCAAACTCAAATAAGAACTCTGAAGGAAGAATTCATCTCATCGAAAGAAAGCCACACCAAGAGTGTCAGTTTGGTTTTCCAAACGCGCCCAAAACGGAGAGTAATTCGATCAGTAATGACACCCAGACAACCAAACTCAAGATAACACGTCTATGCATCCAAATAGCTCATTGCTCATTGGGGACTCCATCCTCGAGATTTAAAGAAAAAGGACTCAAAAACACGTCAGTTAAATGTCATCGCGGAGCAAAGAGATAAAATTAGATCAGTTCTGACATCACTTAAGGTGAAGACACTAGATAAGATCATTGCATGTTGGCAACAACAAACTGTACCAATGACAAAGATATGGAGATGGGTGTACAGAATTTCGAGAGGATGATTGATGACTTGAACACAAGAGCTCCCCACACAATCAAAGTCATATCATCAGTTATACCAATGTATAGACAACAGATCACCAGAAACGCGGAGATCGCCCTGAACAGAAACTCCGCACACCGCTGATCAGAAAGGTGTATTTTTGTTGACAAACGACGCGAACTTAAAGACAAAAAACAACCCACCAGACCCTGCAACACTGGTAGACAACTCACCACCCGACAGGTTACCAGCCGCCTCATAGGAACATTAATGGCCCTACTGATTATACAGAGGAGAACATGAGAAAACAAAACCCTGACTCAACGGTAGACCCAGTACACCACAAGCTTTTCATCCCGTAGATCGCAGAGGTCCCCGCAAAACAACCCCCGTAAGATGTCGCGACAATCTACAAGACACAGCGAACACAGACCTAAACTTCCAACAAGAAATCGCGGTAATATACGAAGGCCAGGGTCAGCACCTCACGCATCACTTCAAATCGCCCCCATCAGGACTCGACATACAGTGGATGCGATAACTGGGAAGCTAAGCCATACACGTAGCAAAGGTAGATACAGAAGTCCCGTCGAAGGTTTTAACTGTGGTAGTGAGGTCATCTTCCTCCTTTTGCCAGAATGAGGAATGGCCAAGGTCGTAGTGCTGCAACGGAAAATACCGCCGGCAACAAGCAGAACTCATTTGAACATATGAACCCTTTCAATGTACTTCTGATGCGTTTTCATTTGAACACTGGTGATGAAATAACTGTTAATGAAAAACACTTGTTGACAACAAAATATATGTGTATAAGTATGCATACATAAATTGATAAACGTAAGAGTTGTGATAATGTGTTAAGTAAGGCTTTGGTATAGTCTACAAATGTTGGATGTTCTTTCCCTAATAACAGTCGATTACAAGTAAAAAAGAAACCTCGTATTAGAAGGGAGTCGCAACTCTAGAAAAAAAACAAGTTAAGTAACACAATGTTAATATTGCATTCAATAATGTTAGGGGTGCAAAGGGAAGAAGTATGACCACACTTGAAAATTATGTAGGATCATGATCTAAACATTTGGATAGCTGAAACGTTTAAAGACGATCAGTCGTTAACTACAAAGGGTTATAACTACAAGTGGATCGGAAAAAACCGACGATTAGGTACTTAAAAGGGGGGGTGGTGTATTGGGTTTCTGATTAGGAACGATTTTACTGTAATTGATACACTAGTAATTCTAAATCTGATGATTTTGAAAGATTGGGGTTGAAAGTGCGCTATGTTGAAGATTCTTTCTATTCCGCGCGCCCGTTGCATACTTCCCGTTGAAGGTACCAATTGGCTTTCACAGAGGAACTTCACAATCAAATTCTTTCGGAAGTTTTACAAAAGTAATGATACTGATGAAAATGCCCAGGTTATACTTCTTGGTGATTTTATGGTAAGATAGGGCAGTTATACCAAACGCGATTAGAAATACAAAATGGTCAGGGTTCTAAATTTTTCGGAGGGGACATTAACCTCACAATCTTGAATTTGCCTACAAATTTTGTACGGGCGTTTTTATTGGTTAGAAATAATAGCGTTCCATTTTAGATTACATCCTTGTTTCGGACCTGTTCTCAAACATGTCACAGAAAGATGTCGATGAAGTGGTATATAATATGGGTAGGATCATCAAGTCCTTTTCTAAAAATCAAGCCGGAAATCTCCCAAAAGTGTAAAATACTTATACATGCAGTAAATCTAAGGTTTACTGGGACATCAAGCTAATCACGCTTTTATGCTTATCAAAAGTCTATTGATAAAAACTTCCAAGGGTTTTCAATTGATGATTTTCGATCCCAATACCATTGGCCTTGAATGGAAAACACGCCTTTTAAATGCCGCTGATGAAGCTATTGGTGTGAAGACATCCATATGCAAACGCAAACCATGGTTTGATTCTGATATCGATCATGCAATTGATATGAGACGCCAAGCAAACCGACGTCATCGCCAATATCTAAAATCCGGGTTAGACAATAAGGAAGTTGCGGATAATCTCTGCAAAGATACAAATCAAGACAAAAAAGAGGTAAAGAATTAATTCGTGAAAAGGCTATGCAGAAGCGATTGACAGGTGTTAGATGTAAGTCGGCGGGGCGGCAAGTCCTGCAAAGATTCTGGAAAACTTAAGAGTCCACACAAAGAGATCTCACTATACTCGTAAACATCCACAATCGAATGTAATGTATGAAGATAAACATGTCATAAAAAGGTATTTATCACTACTGGAATACACTGGGTAAAATGTCGCTAAACTTAAAAGATGATGAACTTATTGCCAAAACTAAAACAAATTTCTAAGTAAAATTAAGCTCTCCGACACCGGTGACAGACACATAATGAATACAAAACTATTTTGATCAGATCAATATGAGCTTGGATGATCTTGAACACCTATTTCAACAAGTAAAATAAGCAAAATCACCAGGCATAGACAATTACGAATGAATTAAGTAAAACGGGGGTCAAACCACCCCCCCCCCCCCATGTTCAACAACCTCTTCTTCAATGTTTAGGGTTTTAGGGATCTCGAATCTGTACTGACGAATGAATATGGGAGTAATGTTCCAATTCATAAAAAGGGATAAAAACTACCTAAACAACTATCGAGGGATCACCCTCAATTGTGTGTTCAACTTACTGAAAAATAATAAGTAAAACAGTTATCTAAACTTCCTCTGAACGGAATGATATTTTGTCAGAATTCAAGGTGCTTACGACCAGATAGGCGATGTGAAGATCTACATATTTACATAAAAAGTATTACATCCATCAGAGGAAAGCAGAAGGAAAACATACATATTTAGCCTTTCTTGATTCAAGAAAGCATTTGACAGGTTTGGCGGAAAAATTAATGATTACAGCTTGGGAGATTGGATCAGGGGGCAATGTATTTAACGTAATTAACAATATTTACACAAATGTAAAAGTATGGTTAGCTTTGGCATATGAAACAGATAGTTTAATAATGAAGAAGGTCTGACACCAAGGATGTGGCCTTTCGCTATTTTATTTGCATTGAAATAAACGAATAGCTCGTTCGATAAGAGGAGCATTTAGGGCTAAATATGCAATTCTCGTATAGGTTGTCTGATTCTGGGCCGACGACGTGGTTTTAATCGGGGACAATGAAAATGACTTGAACAAGTTACTGAACGTAACCAGTGCTTTCTCTGATAAATACAATTAAATTTTAACTACAGTAAATCTAAGTTGTTGTGGTTGTAAAAAACTTAATGATAATAAATGCTGGAAACTTGGTAATTACTTTCTTAGTGAGCAAATGATTACAAGTAGCTGGGAGTCAATTTCGGCAGAAATTTATCAGACCACGTCCACATTGAAGATGTTATCGTAAGGGCAACAGATTAATTGGCTACATTAAAAGATCCTTAACACCAATGCTAATTTTAACACCGTGTCTACTATGGAGACCTTCTATGGCAAAACTGTGCGTTGCAAACTATAATTCGCATGCTCAGTGTGGGTATGAGGGACTAGGACATGAAAAGAATGGAAGGTCTTCAAATTCCAAATGGCAAGAAAATATTCTGAGCGCCAATAGAAACACTACCAAAGAAGCCCTCTATGGTGAATTAGGTTGGGACTACATTTCACATACGCAGTCTAAATCACAGGATCAAATATTTTAACCACATCTCAATGGAGGAAAACTAGGTTCCAAAATTATTATTCAATTGCCTTGTTGACATTCTTTCAAGCTAATGACAAAAAACTGCAATGAAATGGTTGACACAGGTCCGAAACACTCTTGTTTCAAGTGGATTGGATCATATTTTGTTCAACCAACCAAACCACCACAAGCAACTGGGTTAAGGTTTTCATGTGATTTCCACAATGACCTAAACAAACCAATATGGTTTGAGAGAGCAATGACAAAGAAAAACCCTTGCGGAACCTACTTGCAAATTTAAAATGTACTCCATCATTTGAAAATATTGTTAGAGCCTACAGATTCTTCGGCAGTTCTCTCAAAATTAAGGCTCGAACAAACACATTACCCACTCGAACACAACATTAAATCGTGGTCTCCCAAAATACAGGCAAATGTAAACTATGTAAAGATGACATAGAAGGAAACAAATCCTACTTCATGTTCAAAGGCATCGCAAGTAATGATATCAGAGTCGGATGAAAGGAATATCTTAAAAATGAACTCGCAACTCACAAATTTCACTATGATTTGGTATTGGTAGAGACGTAGTGAGTGAAGTTAAATATTTCTAATGCTTTGAAAACTGTTTGTTGTGACAATGAGTTAGGTCTATATTTGATACAAACTCTAAGAAACTTACATCAAAACGTTGCATGAAACACAGATTTTCAGGGGAGTTGCCCTCAGTTACATATAGTCCTATCAAATTGTGTTCTCTTTGACACAATCTAATTTTTGTTATTTTAAATTTATATGTCTTTCTCCACTACAAACCACGCATTCAGCTATGCTAGACAACATTAACTAGTTATTCACTTGTGTTTAGTATTTGTACTCTATTTTTTCAGTGTCCATTAACTAAACACCATTTTGGTTAATGTTGTGTTCAGCTTGGAAATGTGAATAAAGTGAATTTGTAGTAGGTTATTGTGTTTTTAAATGTAATTTTCTTTGGTACATGTATACTGTTGCTTTTGCCTGTAATTTGCGTTGACGCACCATCAGTAGGATGAGTGCCACTGTTATAAAAGTGCGATCCTAAGAAACTAAACTATATATAACTATATTTTGATGGAAAGCGTGACATCAGGGGTAAAAATCAGTAACTTCGATTTTTTAGGGACATCTGATTGTGAAATCTCTCGTGCACCTTT
Organism: Ophioderma brevispina; assembly: GCA_023653785.1. Taxonomy (NCBI): domain Eukaryota; kingdom Metazoa; phylum Echinodermata; class Ophiuroidea; order Amphilepidida; family Ophiodermatidae; genus Ophioderma; species Ophioderma brevispina. The sequence goes on along the minus strand of JAMKCH010015192.1, from coordinate 3,983 downwards.
AAAAATTTTTATTAGGTGCATATTTTAAAGCTGTTCACTCAACAATAAAACACACCCATAAGAATCAAGTGAAATTTGGAAATTTACCGTCTACTTTTCCCAAGGATATAGTTGAACCATAAAGATGAAGGTTGATCACTAAACACGCCTTTAATATTTTTGGGGAAATCTTTAACAGTGTTGGGTTCCTGTTTTCTCAATATTATTCCACTTTGTCAATAATTTTAAACTATGATGGCCTATTTTAGGGAGATATTTAGAGTCTAATTGATATAATTTAGAAGCATTATTCCTTCATACAGCCTATCAAACTTAACCACCTCATCTGCTGCCTCTGAAATGAGCGTGAGTGGACCTTGTGCTGGAATACAAGGCATGCCTATAAGTTCAATGTTTCTCACAAGCACCTGATGCTTGTAGGTTATCTGGATGTCATTCGGTTTAGGCCATTTGAATTTGTGTCAGCAATTCCTCCATCGGTGAAAGATAGGAGACATGGGCCACAGGTAGTCTTCAGTAGAAGCCTGTACCACTTTTCCGGATACCAGGTCTTCGTACGCTGTTACAATGTACTCGCTTCAACCCACTCATTGTTGCTGTCGCCCAATTCATCCATGGCTGTTACGTTTCATCTCCACCCACGCTGCAAGCTTCCATGACCTCTTGATTTTCTTCAGGGGGTCGCAGATCTGCAATCCGCCAGTGGATTGTACTGTGTTTCTCAAACATTAAAAATAACGTTTTTGAACCCCTGATGAACTTGAACTTGAAGCCTGACTCAAAGATTTTGAAATATAATTGTTTTGTGAAGTAATTAAAAATAGTCAACTAGAACTAAAGATAGTCACCTAAAATGCTTAATTCCAAAGTTAGTCAGATTTTTTGTTTTCATGCAGCAAACATTTATGCACAGTGTAACAGTGCCATAGGATACTGTGTATAACAAAATTTCCAGATCCAGAATTGTATAACTTTATAAAGTTATGAAGGACATCAATTTGAGCTTCAACAAGCATTATATATAGGCAAAAACACAATATCTTTGAAAATTGAGGGTGCCCTCCTCCGGCCTTTAACTTCCTAGATTTCGCTTCATAGAGGTCGGTTGGTATATTTACCACTGCTCAGTCCATTCTTGTACAACTTGAAATTGGTGTGGTCCATTTGAATGGTACATCCCTGACTCCTTGAGTTAATGACTCTAACAAAGTCATCTCCATCCATGACATCTTTCATCTCCTTCCTCCCCTTCTCAACTTTGCTGTGGAATGCATCCACAGTGCTTGTATTAGATTTCATCACCCCACATAAATTATAAAAATTACCATTTTTATAAAAAAAATCAAGTCACAAAAAAGTGTCTCATAAGATGAAAAAGGAATGGCTTTAAAACCATTTCCAGCAACAACTAAAATTACAAATAAATTAAAACAATGTTTTAGAGAAAGGAATGCATGTTAAAAAGGAATGCATTGAAATCCTCAACAACTGGGGAAAATGGAGTACAAAATATTTCTAAGGTTTTAGAAGCATGCAGCCTTTTCATTTTTCTGAGACACTTTTTAAAATATACAGATACCCCAAGTGCTAATTCATTAATACCTTGTCCCAGTTATGTTTAACTTTTGCTTGAATGCCTGGTCAATACTTTTCTTCAGGTTATCGGCATTTGCATCTCCAAAGTCGTCCAAATTCTGTAGTGCTACAGCAAAATACACTGGCAACCCACCTCTCACTGTTCTTATAAGCACTAGTTCTTTTTCTGACTGAATTTTTTTGGGCTGGGAACCATCAGTTAGTATACTAAAGGCTGTGCTAGAGCAGAGCAACACAGCTACTTTTTCACGAATTGCCTCGGCGATCTCCGAAACAAATTCCCTACAAACTTTCCGCTGTCCCCCTGGATAAGTCGAACTCCATTCATTTTCTGAACCTTAACTAGTGTTTTAAGTTCTCAAGAGGCTGCCCTGAAACAGCTAGTTCATATGCCGTTTTAAGCAACTTTTGGTATGCTTCTTGCGCATTACGGTGGATTGCATCATCTATGAACGGCTGGTTACCAGATGTACTTGACGATGCAGTTGCCCCGCTAGTATTACTCCCACCTTGGCCACTGTCAGTGCCCAAAAAGTTTATCATACTCTACTGCTACTTGATGAGCCTGAAAAAAAGACGGGAAAAAATAATAAAGTAAAAACTCATACGTATTACGGCAAATTCAATTTTCATGAAATTTTGTCTGGGATTTGTGACTGAATAGTAATAATACAGAGACTCTACAGTAACCCATAAACCAGCATGACCAGTCACAAATTTATTTGTTTAAAATTTACCAGCTCCAGTCAAAACAATTTCAAAAATCACTGGAAAAATATATATGGCTCAACAAGGCTCTGGCTAATTTTTTGTTTGGAGACAAGTCATGATTGACAGTTCACCGATCACCCATTCCATGGCAGGCTATGAATCATTGAATGGTATGCATTTAAACCGTGTGGTAAACGATCACAAATCAGTGCAGATCTGGCTTTTTAATCACAAGTATCAAAGTGTATAGTAAGAGTAAACGTTATTCAATCATGTACTTACCTTTCCAGCTATGTGTCGTGATACGTTGTGTTTTGTCACAAATTTAGTTCCGTCGATGTAAGTTTGCATTGATGTTTTTGCAGCACCTATGCGTGAATCATTTTGGATATTTATGGCCTGTCTTCGGCATGTATTACACCACACTTCAGTTACAAATATGCTGCCGTCGATCACTTCTTTTTTGTAACCTATCGCAGAAAAACGCCAATTTTTGAAGGTGGAAAGCTGCACCTTGTAAGTAGAGGCCATTCTTTCGATCACTCAAACGAAAAACTAATGTAAACAAATCATGAAATGTGTACAAGCCTTCAACAAGCATCAAAACAAATCGTAATCAAAAATATTCTGCTTAAAGAATCGAACGGATAGAACGTGTTTTGTCAGGTCACTTCTAACGTTGCCGTAAATAGGGACTGCAGCAAAGGTCGCGCACGAACCGTACGGTGTTTAGTGTGCTTACACGTGCTCAGAAATCGCTAATCAAACAAACTATCTCGGGTTTTTGGTCACGGATCCGTTGTTTTTAATGATCGCGGTACGAGCGACCAATTCGGCAGGAGTCTGGTTGAGGCGCGCTATAAACCGCGCTCGCATAAAGAACTTAAGGCGCGCATGAGCGCTCAGTCGAGCTCGTGCATTGTACCTGTCTGCTGATTCAAGCAGCCAGGACTAGGGCTGGGGAACCCTGGGTAAGGGATGGGAAGATTTCAACATTGCGGCATTGGGGGGTTGCAAGGTTCTTTGTTGCTGCACGAGGACATAGGTTCCATTGTTGGGTTTGACTTGTTGTACTCTTTTTGATTTCACTCGGCATATCTGTACATTTTCTAATTAACACTTTAAGCAAGCACTATCTGTAGATAAGAAGCCCACTACTCTTGACAAGGGATTGAGTGAACTTTCTTTAGCAGAAGCATGTTGGCACGCTTCATCAAATATAGCTGACATTTTGCTCTGAAAGCTGGGCAAGGTCTGTTTTTTCCCACATCTTGATGATGGTTGTACCTTTGATAAATCAACCAGAATGTACCTTATCTGCTTTGCGTGCAGCTTTGGTGCCCTTGCATTTCACATATCCCATCCTTTGAAGGAACGATATTGTGAATGATCGGTTCAACTCCAATGAACCACCAAACTCCTTTAACATAATTTGTTTTCTTTGTGCCTTCAAGATGCCTTTTGCAGCCCCTATCTTTATCTTACAACTGACCAAACCACCAATATCTCTGACTTTTCTGATGTACTTCTGAAGCGTGTCATCAATAGATTTATGTAAAATCAGTGGACGGCCCTTACACTGTCACAGAAGACTTGTGACAGGTTCGGTCACAGGGTTATTTTTACGTAGTTGCTTGCACTGCACAACAAATCCACGGATTGTGCTCTCATTTATT